>PVKS010021348.1:0-35379 GCA_004027875.1 Aplodontia rufa | reverse complement strand
TAGAATCATAAAGTCTGTAGTGTATAGGAATGAGGATCTCATTGAGGGGGACACGTAGAATCATAAAGTCTATAGTGTATAGGAATGAGGATCTCATTGAGGGGGACATGTAGAATCATAGTCTGTAGTGCATAGGAATAAAAATCTCATTATTCTACCCTGTTCCTAGAGAAAACTTACAGATTATCAGGAGGTCACGTTTTTACCAGGCTCCATCTCCAACATTCTCCAGTTCCAGGTGGCGCACAACCTCGCAACCTTCCCCCACTGGTATCTAGCCATTGAACTTCACCATCCTGACTTTTCATTAAAGAAACTAAACAGTGCCTTGATTACAATGTTCTTCATTCTTGGCATTTAAATAAATAGAGCAAGGGGGGAGAAATCTGCCTCAAAATTGTGGATGAGAATGTATTTAAGGAAAAATCAAAGGAAGGAGCTATTGGTGGGGTTATAGATGGCATTGTGAACCCTCCCACTCCCAAAGCATACGCTGAAGTCTAACTCCAAGTGGCTCAGAATGGAACTATATTTGGAGACAGGATCATCAAACAGGTCGTGCATTAAAATGAGGTCATTAGGATGGACCCTTATGAGAAGAAATTAGGACAATGACCCAGGGAGAAGAGGGGGCACCTTCAAGCCAAGGACAGAGCCTTCTGGAGAAACCAGTCCTGCCCCTGCATTGATCCAGGGTTCCAGTCTCCAGAACTGTGAAGAAATGAATGTCTGTGTCTTAAGCCACCCAGTATGTGGCTCTCTGTACAGCAGCCCAAGCAAATAAACGTACTCTACTCCGAAGTTTAGAACCAACTGAAACAGAGACAGAAAGCAGATGGGGAAAAGTGCAAACCCTATATTGATAAAATGGATTTGAAATGTAGCTTTGGACCAGTGATCAATAGAGTAGCATTGAATCTGTCCCCTCGAACAACAAGTCTGCCCCGGAAGCATGTCTATGAAGAAGATGAGGCAGCACTCCAGGGATGGGCAGGCAGAGCAAAAGAAAGAGGACCTTAGTCGGGAAGAAAGAGGGTTCCCCGGGCAGGAGAGCAAGTTGCAAGTGTTTCTTCTGCCCTTTCATCTTGGAAATAGGGGCTAGAAATCCCCCCCCCCTATGGAAATGGGAAAATTGGAAACCCTAGCAGATCTCAAGTTTTATTCTGGCATATGCTTTGCAAACCAGACTCAATTTCACTTAAAAACCATATGCATGCATGCATGGTGGTGCAAGCCTGTATTCCCAGTGGCTTGGGAGGCTAAGAAAGGAGGATTTCAAGTATGAGGCCAGCCTCAGCAATTTAGTGAGGCCCTAAGCAACTTAGTGAGACCTGTCTCAAAATAAAAAGGGCTGGGGACATTGCTCATTGTTAAGCGCCCCTGGGTTGAATCTTTGGTACCTTAAAAAAAAAAAGTTACAAAATGAAGTCTTGCACCTGAACCCTACACCATACCCCCCACAGCATGCTCACCTTTCTGTGGTGGTTTTATTAAAGGAAAGACTTGATCATCATCTAACCCCGTGCAAGGCAGTCTTCTGCACTCAACTGGTTTTCTCCTTCTTGCGGTCTAACAGATTCTTCCTCTTAAATGGCTCACTAACCTGTCCCCCCCACTGCAGCCCCATTCTTCATGCTTTAGTTAATGCCCTTCTTTCTATATTCCAGCCCACTCTTCCTCACTCCCTGCTATGGCTTGGATGCGGTTTGTCCCCTTAGTTTCATGTACTGAGTGCTTGGTCCCCAATGTAGCAGTGTTGAAAAGTGCTGTAACCTTTAACAGGGGGGGCATGATGGAGGGTGACGGGTCATGACCACCCTGTGAAGGGAATAATGCTGGACTTGAGGAGTGTGCGGGTCTCACAGGAGTGGATCAGTTCCCATGACAGTGACGCTGTTATCGAAAGTGAGTCTGTCCAACAAACGTATGAAACATATTCACCATCGTTAGCAATCGAAGAAATGCAAATCAAAACTATATGCCGATTTCACATCACTCCGGTTAGAATGGCAATCATCAAGAATACAAATAATAACAAATGTTGTCAAGGATGTGGGGAAAGAGGAGCACTTCTATACTGTTGGTGGGACTGTAAATTAATACAACCACTGTGGAAATCAGGAGGGAGTTTCCTCAAAAGACTAGAAATGCTAATGAAAGCATTAAAAAAGGTTTTAAAGAGAGGAGAAAAAAGACTAGGAATTGGAAGATCAGTTGACCCAGCTTTCCCACTCCTTGGTATTTGTTGTTTAATAACATTGACGTTAGAGTACTGTAGTGATGCATGCGTATCCATGTTTATAGCCGCACAATTCACAATGGACAGCCTAGGAGTCCACTGAGGGATGAGTGGATAAAGAAAACGTGGGATATGCTCACGATGGAGTTTGACTTGGTCATAAAGAAAAATGAAATGGTGTTATTTGCAGGAAAATGGACGGAACTGGAGAACATCCTGCTAACTGAACAAGTCAGAGAGGTTAGTGATAATGTTTTCCCTCGTACGCAGAAGTTAGAGAGAACAGGGAGGAAAGGTGGCATCTTATGAAAATGGAAGGGAGAGGGATAGAGTAGAGGAAGGGACTGGGGAAAGGAGGAGAAGAGGAAAAGGAGAGTGGGGCAGAGGAACGGAATAGGCCAAATTATGCTATGCACAGGTACAAATGTATCACAGTGAAGCCTGCTATTATGTATAATTATACTTCACCAAGAAAACAATTTTTAAAAACAAAAGTCATCATATTGCAGGTTAAAAAAGTGAGACTGGCCCTGCCCCCCTTGCTTCCTTTCTCACCATGTGACTTCTTTCTTTCACACACTCCCTCTCCGTGCGACGCTATCCTCCACCATGCTCGTGGACCACCAGGACTGTGAGCTAAACATCTCTTTTCTTTATAAAATACCCAGCTTCCAGCATTTTGTTGGATTATTGCAGCAATCCAAAGAAGACTAAGACACTGGCCTCTCTACCACATGCCATCCTTCACGCTGCCCCCAGAATAAAACTTCTAACTCTCCGATTTCACCACAATGTCCCCCAAATTAAAACCCTTCCAGCTCCCTCCCTGGAAAACTGCCTGATCTGGCTTCATCTGATTTCCCGTCTACCCAGAGCCAGGGGGAGTCAGAGTCCTGCATCACCACCAATCAGGCACACCAGACTTTGATGACGGAGGAAAAGAAGACGAGTTCTGCACTCGGTATAGGCTGAGTCCCCACTGGGAGTGAGAAACTGTGTCTCCCATGCCGACTGGAGGCACATCACCAGAAACCAAAGTGGAGGCCTTCCTGTGTCCCCTCACCCTTCCCTCCCTGGCGGGGAGAAGAAAGTCCATCTCTTCTCTCTGTCAACTGCTGCCTAAGGGTTACGTTTCCATTCTGAGGCTCTCTCCCTGCAGGAAAGAGTTTGCACCCCAAACACTGACTTAAACCTGTGAACTGTTTTAATTTTCAGGGACATCCCAAGGAAGTCCATTTACCCCTCACACTTAGTTTGTTCTCCTATAGTTTCATCAACGCTAAAGAGAATATTTTTCTCTCCTCTACTTGATTTTAGAGTCTCAATTCTGAACCTACATAGGAGGAAATGGGTGTCATTCTAACTCACTCAAAATCCCAACACTTTCAAAGACCCATGATTCTTCTGCCCCTGGGTTAGAGATCTGTGTGTCAAGAGCTTCTGAATAAACACAGTTAGAAGAGGAAACTCACAGTGAACTAGTGTGCTCATAATAGAGGTGAATTATAGCAGAGGGTACCACTTGTCAAGCTGTTGAGGATCCATGGGCTGGCAGTCCTCGGCTCTCCCTTCCATGGAGCTGGTTGGTTTCCGGAACCCAGAACACCTTGTTGTTTTTGGATTTTTGTTTGTTTGTTTGTTTGTTTGTTTAGTTGTTGCTTTTCTTTTCCTCATTACTGGGGCTCAAACCCAGGGCACTCAACTACTGAGCTACACCCCCAGACCTTTTTATTTTGAGACAGGGTCACTAAGTTGCTGAAATAGACCTTGAACTTGTAGTCCTCCTGCCTCCATCTCGCCAGTGGCTGGGATTTTAGGTGTGCACCACTGTGCATGGTCACCTTCTTTTGAGTTCCCATTTCTCTTGGTAGTCACCTGGTGTCAGAGCTCTGTCACTATTCATCGTCCCCCTTGGCCTCTTTACAACCAATTTACCAGCAAGCCACGAAGACCCCCCACTTTCAGTTTCTGTTCTCATCAAGTCCTTCCACTTCTTAGCCCCCACCCTGCTTCCTAGCTTTTCGTTGGTGTACTACAACAGCATCCTGATCCCTCTGGATTTCGTCCCTCTCGGCTGCAATTCATTCGATTCACTGCTGGCAGGTTAATATTTCCAAAGGGCAAATCTGACTACATCTTTCACCCTTCAAAAACTGCCAGTGAGTCCCCATTGACTTCTAAACTAAACATGACGCCTCCTGCTGGAATTCAAGGAAAGCTCTTCACAAAGCAGCTCCAACTGCCTTCGGGGGCTCTGTCCCCTTGTATCTTGTATTGCGCTCATGCCAGATCAATTAGTGCCACCCTGGAACAGCTTTGTACTTCTTCAGCCCCTTGCTTTTTGCTGATATGTTCCTCCTTCTGAAGACATCTTTATTCCCTCTCCAAAACGGATTTTGAAGGATAAGCAGAAATTAATAGGCAAAGCACAACTATTCCATAAATTCTCTGCTTATCCCTCCAACCCTGACCCAAGGTGAGTCTTTCTCCTATTTGGCACCATAGCATCAGAATGCTTCGTACTTTTCTTACTGCATTAATTTGACTCTACTATTGTGGACAAACTATGGATTTACTATTTCCCTCCCACAGCACCGTAATTTTTTTTTTTTTGGATGATTACTCCTTTCCTATTCTCAGCCATGTGGGTTGATGGAATTTACTTCTCCTTTGTTGTCAAATGGAACATAACTCAACTGACGGCCCCTCTCTTCCATCCCTGTGTCTTGATAGTTTAGGGAAGAAAACATGAGCCAATTAAAGTCCATGATATGTAAGAGATACTGGCTGGACTTTTGAGAGAAGTTTACCTCCTAAGTGAGGACAGATGTCCTCAGACGGTGTGGTGAGGGAGTGAGGTTTACAATTGCAGAAGTCACTTGCAGTATCTTTACCAAGGAAAAACTCAAACCAACCCTCGAGCTTTACTTGCTATGAATTGATATAAGAATCACTAATTTAGGAGGTCACACATCTGGGCAATACACTTAGTCTCCCACTAGCTTTGCTGCAGATAACACCTCTGACATGTGGGTTAAGATGATACTGGTTGCCTAGGTTACTCCTCAGGGACTTGTGGCTGTTTTTTGCTAAAAATACTGACTCTTCATTTGGACCTGCAGATGTCTGTCAGGTGTCTGGAATGGGAGGTTAAAACTTGGCATCTTTGCCTCCATGTTGTGTCTGTGTCTCTCTTTTGCTGATGATTGTTAGGTCAGATTCTACCCATATTTGCATATAAGCATTTTGAACACTTGAGAAATGTTTTATCCAGAAGTATAATAGGGCTAACTTGACCTAGACTTATCTAACCTCTTTCTTTCCCCTTCAAGGCTAAAGATACTCACCAGCCACCATGACCAAAATTACCGAACCATAAAAGGATCAAAAAGAGGTGAGTGGCACCATAGTTCCTGGAAGATCTCCACCTATTCCTCCCCTTTCTTCTCCTGACTCTCTCCCCCATTGTCACTATCCTATCCCTTTAAACCTTCAACACCTGCCTGGACTTGAGAAATTGATTGACAAGCTGGGCTCCCACTTCCCCATTCTTTGGCTACAGAATAAGACCTTTCTTTCTCCCCAGCAGAAAGGAGCAAATGCCTGATTGTTTAGGAAAACAACTCTTGGACATTGAATTTTCCATGGGATGGAGCTTCTGGACCTGGATTCAGTAACAGCATGAGGAAGGACAGTCTGGAATTACATCTGGCAGAAAGAGAGGGATCCAGCTAAAACCGTCTTGGAAGAAAGTGTGCTATGTTCAACCTCTGGATTAAGCTGTACTTGGAGCCAGGCCTAATTTTGTACTTCTCAGTCATCAATAAAATCCTAAATTTTTTTTTGACAGTGGTGGGGATTGAACTCAGGGCCTTGAGCATGCTCTGGCAAGCACTCTGCCACTGAGCCACATCCCCAATCCAAATCCTAATTTTTAAAAGAATCAATCGAAGTTTGATGTTCTGACTCTAGCAACAAAAATTTCACTCTTATAGTAGACATATGATGTCTTCCTAGATCCAGAATAAATCTGCTGTAATGGATCTTGTAGTGCCTTACATAACAGTCTTTTAATAGACTGCTTTTAATGGAATTGATTTCCACAATGGGAAAAGTTTCCATGAATTTACTTAGACAATTTTTTAATACTCATTAAATGTTTGCTGAACCAATTTGGATATACTTATACTTAATAAAGACACACTTTATCAAGCAAATTGATTGTGGAAATAGCTTTCAAAACCACCTTTTAAATTTCTGTTTGTTTAGGAAAGCACTCAGCAGACTCATTGTCTTAACCTAGACATTTTTTTAGATAAAAGATAATGATCAGATACAGTCCATAATAGTAACTGACTCCTGAAATTTTATCATCTAGGCTGTTCTCATATTTAGTTAAAATGGCCTGTCTCATGGCTACAAATGGAGCCACACTGATTTTTTGAAGTAAAAATCTAAGGGTTCTAAGTTCATATGCTTAACTTCAGGAAGGGCAGTCTTTTATAAAGTTCAAAGGTCTCCAGGGCCATTTCCAAGGGTTCCAAAATTTATCATAGGCATAGTTTACCTCAGAGGACGACAGATCAGGACCTCTCGTCAGTGTTGGCTCCAAGTAAAAGTCTGACTGCTTAACTGAGCCTCAGTCCTAGAAAAGCTGGAGTCCGTGCACCCGGAGTTGGGAGAACCAGAACAGTACAGACTGCTGTATTAATTTTCTATTCCTGAGTAACAAATCACCATGAGCCTGGTGTCTTCAAACATTCGTTTATCAGCTCACCTTTCAGTGGGTCACAAGTTTGGCATGACACTCTGTGCTCTGAGCTCAGGGTTTGACAAGGCTGGGACCCAAGGCTGTGCGAGCTGAGCTCCTGTCTGGGGATGTAAGGTGTTCATTATGCTTCCAAACCATTCAGACTGTCAGCAGAATTCAGCGCCTTGTTGTGGAGCTGTCTCTGTTTCCTTGCTAGCTGTCAGCCAACACTGCTGCCAGCATCGCAAGGCCACTTACATCCCTCAGTATGTGACCTTCTCTATCTTGAAGCCAGCAGTGGTGTGTAAAATCCTTCCTGTGCCTTGAAGTGCTGACATCCTCCATCTCTGACCTCTAGAGTCAGATTTGAAGGGCTCATGTGATTCAGTCAGTCCTACTCAGATAATCTTCCTATCTAAAGTCAACTGACTTGGAAACTTAATCGTATCTGCAGAGACTTCTACACAGCAGAACCTCGGATGATGTTTGATTGGATAACTGGAAGAAGCAGTGGTGTACTGGGGAGCAGGAATCTGGAGGTCTACCTTACAATGTCACCTATCTCATCTGCAGAGATAAGTGAAGTCCAGGCCCCACAACAAGAGGCCATCTGGCTGTCTTCAGAAAGACAACCGTTCTACAGAACCTTGGGTCTTCTGCTCAGCCTAGATGGCCCTGAGTCTCTTTTGCTGCCCAGCCACCATGGTAATACGGAAATCAAACTTCGCAGCCTTCTATCCATTTTCTCTCGATATCTATCTCAGTCAGCTCAGCCTGTCCCTTGATATCTATAGGAGATTGGGTCCAGGACACCAATGGATACCAAAATCCTAATTAAAGTCCTTATAAAAAATGCCATAGTGGGGCTAGAGTGGTGACTCAGCGGTTATGGTGCTTGTCTGGCATGCGCAAGGACACAGGTTCAAATCCCAAGACCACATACACAAGGAAGTGTCAGAGCAAAGAAAGCCACGTGAAAAACTAAATAAAATTGATTCTCTCTGTGTCTCTATCACTGTCCCTCTCTCTTTAAAAAAAAAAAAAGCATAGTATTTATAGGCCACCTATACACATTTTTGCACATAATCTACATCATCTCTAGATTACATATAATACACAATGCAACACAAGTGCCATATGTAAATTGATGTTATACTACATTGTTTAGGGAATACTGACAAGAAAGAAGTCTCTACCTGTTCAGTAGAAATACAATATTTTTTTCAGATATTTTCTATTGCTACTGGTTAAATTTGTGAAAGAGGAAACCATGGATACAAGCTATACCACGAACTGGGTGGTTTAAACAATAGCAAATTATTTCTCACCGTTTTAGAGGTTGAAGTCCAAAGTCTGCATGGTTGAGTCCTGGTGAGTGTCCCACCTCATGACCTGGTGTCCACCTAATTGTCTCCCAAACACTCCATCTCCAAATACCATCCATCATTTTGGGGGTTAGACACTCAACATAAATATTTGAATATGAATTTCCCTTGGAGGGGAATACAATTCAGTATTCTGATGCATAGCAGTATCAGAATAACAAAAATTCCACTCATCACCCCCAGGATAATCAAAACTTTAGGCACAAGGCCATCTCAATTCATATAGAACAAAAAAATATTTATTTCCTTCTATTACTTCCTCCATTGTGCCCTCCCATTCCATGCAGTGGCCAATATACAGCAATGACAAAGTTTCAGAGACACATTTTCACCTAAACTGATTCAGAAGCATAAGCTTCTAAAACAAGCATTTGGCTCTTCAGTCTCAAATATCTACATCCAGGTTACTATTAACTTCAGGCCAGTGTACTAGAACAATGGGTAGGTACAGTCTTACAGCTCATAAGGACTGTCAAAATAATGGCTTTGAAAATTGCTGCTGGGGCTGGGGTAGCGGCTCAGCAGTTGGAGTACTTGCCTGGCATACACGAAGACTCAGGTTCAAACCCCAGCACCACATACAAAACAAGTGTCAGAGAAACAAACACCAGGCCAAAAAAAAAAAATTACTCTCTCTTTCTCTCTCTCTCACTTTCTCTTTAAAAAAAAAAAAAGAAAGAAAAAGAAAAAAAATACACAACTTTTCAAATCTTGACTCTGTATTAGTTCCCTATTGCTGCTATAAAACATTAACACAAAACTGGTGGCTTTAAACAATACAAATTCATTATCCTACAATTTTCAAGAAGAGGAGTCTAAAATAGGATGTCAAAAGTACATTCCTGGGCTGGAGTGGTGGCTCAGCAGTTGGAGCTCTTGCTTGGCATGCATGAGGGCCCAGGTTCGAACCCCAGCACTACATACACAACCAAGTTTTAAAGAAACAAGGGCCAGATGAAAAAATAAACAAAATTGATTTTCTCTCTCTCTCTCTCTCTCTCTCTCTCTCTCTCTGTCTCTCTCTCTCTCCTTCCCTATCTCTTAAAAAAAGAAAAAAAAATACATTCGTTCTGGAATCTGGAGAGAATCCTTTCCCTTTCGTGCCTTTCCTGGATTGGAGGCTACTAGTCTGTAGCCTTGTCCGGTGTTTCCTTCCTGGCTTCTCTTTGACCTTTGCTTTTCTTGTCACCTGGCTTTCTCCAAACTTTCTGACTCCCTCTTACAAGGACCCTGTGACTGCAAAGGTCACACCTGGAAAATGCAGAAGAATCCTCCTATCTTGGCATCCTCAATGTAATCACATCTGCAAAGTCTCTTTTGCCACTTTTTTCCTAATGTAATGATTTTTGCATCTCAAAACATACGAAGAAGGAAGCTGTAAGAAGTCATATCCTGAAATCTGATGTTCAGGTACAGCACATTCACCACTCCTACTCCAACAGTTTCTAGTTAGAGATTATTATCTGGAACAAATGTGAATTACACTTATGTTTGAATGTTTTGCTTCTTGTACAAATAAAGAGCAAGAGAAATAAAATGTGGAATCTTCTAGTGTTCAGTTTGTTCTATCCTTCCACTATTTCCATGTGTCCCAAAGCACATGTCTAGTCTCTATTTTGCCCTAAAAATACTCGTGTTAAAATTTACTTTTAAACACATTTTGAGTTTAAGATAACCATAAGCCTCTAAATAGCTGGAAAGCCTGAAGAAAATGGTACAGAAAAAGAAATAGTATAAAAAACCCCCATTCCAAGGCATTTTGTATGCAAATTCTGTGTGCTTCGCAATTGTTGTCTATTAACTATTTAATCTTATTTTCATTATCCAATTGATATATTTCTCTATGAGAAAATTGAGTACCTCCAGTGAAGACAGAATTCATTACACGGAATGGAAATATTTTTCATGTCAGAGCCTTTTCACTTAATGGCAGGGTTTTCGGGAAAGAATTCAAGTTGATAGAAGTGGGCTAGGTGTTTCTTTGGGTGACTAAGCAGCCCATTGAGGTGGTTCACCCAGAACAAAAGAACCATCTTCTTCAGAGACCGGGTTCTGACGTCTGCATTGATGTAGACAACTGCGGCAGCTCTAAATGACAGGTTTTCCAACTCCTACCCATCAAGACTTCAAAAATCCTAGGGTTGAATTGCAACCAGAGCACCCTGTTGCAGGAATAAAATATGTGTATGGAGTTTGATTTTGATTAATCCTTTTTCTGTATTGTCATCTCTGAATAAGCCCTCTCCTAGGTGTCCAGATAAATGGCCCAAACCAAAGGACAGTTTTCAGGTATTGCATTCTAGTGAAAGCAATCTCCCCCCAAAGCCTCCAGGATGCCGTTACTGGGAAAGCAAAATTGCACTGTTAGAGGTCAGAAGCTCCTATTCACCTCTCTGTAGCCACATGAAGGGAATTTTTCTTTGGTGGAGCCATAATATAGTTGTGAAACAGCGTGATTATACCTTTGGTACCATGGGTGGAAATCAATTTTAGAAAATAAATCTCCAGCTCATTTTGTGATTTTTTAAAAAGAGTTCTACAGTACTCTCAGGAATTTGTCAGGCTGAAATGTTTCATTAATCCCACTAATGGTTTCTATCAGTCCTAAACCAACTAGCACTGATTTGGGATTACATGTGGGTGTGGGTGTGTACATGCATGTGTGCATGTGGGTGTATAATAGTCACCTCTCTGGGCTCTGTGGGGACAAACATGGCAGCATGTTAGAAATGCTACTTTGCACATACAACCTGAAGCGCTAATCAGGGCATATCTTTAAATCAATGCCCAGAATATCCTCTACTCTTTCAGTTCCATTAGCCCAAGAAGACATGAAGGCTGTTGGCCAGAGTTTTTGAGTAGGAAAGGCACCCAAACCAAAAAAATAGTAAAATAAAATAAGGAAGAAAAAGGTGATCCGAGTTCTGTGCAAGAATTTGCTGGCTGTTTCCTATACCCAAAGGAAGTCACAATCCTTGGTTCCAGGAATCATGTTCAGGCACGGGCCAAATGAGTTCAGATTTCAGCCATAAGTTCCTGCCTTCTGTCTGTCAGCCCTCTGCCTATGAGGGGACACAGACTGCTACCCAAGACCTGAGGGCTAAGTGGGAAGAACAGGACTGGTAAACTAGAGCTTAAGCCAAACCTTAAGCCTCAAGAACCACTGTAATCCCAGTGGCTTGGGAGGCCGAGGCAGGAGGATCATGAGTTCAAAGCCAGCCTCAGCAACTTAGCGAGGCCTTGAGCAACTTAGTGAGACTTTCAAAAGAAAAAGAGCTGGGGATGCAACTCAGTGATTAGTGCCCCTAGGTTCAATCTCCAGTACCAAAAACAAATAAACAAACAAACTAAACCATTCCCACTATGTTTCAAACATACACATACACACACACAAATTCCACATTTATAATTTAAGTCCCAGCTGCTATGGCATGACCTCTGATAAAATGCCTCTCTCAGGAACAGTTTGGAAACATCTCTGTATCTACTCTTTGCATGTTATTGTCCTTCTGTATCTTGCCCTCTCTTACTGTTCTGGTCATTGTCATCTTCTCCCAAAGAGCCTGGATTAATTTCCTTTTTTTTTTTTCTTCTTTATTGAGGATTGAAATCAGGAGCACTCTACCACTGAGATACAGTCATCCCTTAAAAAAACAAAAACACAAACAAAAAAATTATTTTGAGACAGTATCTCACCAAGCTGCCAAAGCTGACCCCAAACTTGTGATCCTCCTGAGTAGCTGGGATTACAGGCAGGCACCACCATACCAGGCACGAGTTTAGATTTCTTATAGGAGTCTGCAAAGCCACTTTCTAGCGCACAGGGTTCCAAATTCTCAGAATACTCACTCAGAGCTACTTCAATCTTCAGTGCACATATTCTGTTAGCATGTACTGCTACAGCAGATAGACAGCAAACACACACAGGCTCATGGTGATTTTTTTTCTAGTTTAATTTATATAAAAGTGACATGGGTCTTTTGGAAGAAAAAAGTTAAATAGTAAGGAACAATTTGTAATGGAAAGAAACAGTGTCCTGCCTACCCCCTGTGCCTCTCCTAAGAAACAATCTCAACTATTTTTGGCTTTTAATTCCTGTACTTGTTGCCTTCAATATACTAAATAATATGCATATGAGACTTCTGAATGTATCAAATTTATATTTAGCCTATTGTCTCCCAGAAATGAATGATGAGGATTTAATTAATTTATTCAACCATTCTCTCCTCTCCCACCTCTTCTTTCTTATATTTGATGTGTTATCATTTTTATTTCTTTGTTTGTTTATCTTTAATTACTTTAAATAATACAGTTATGCCTCAATGTCTTATGTAGCAGGTTCAATTTTCCCTAGTCATGTTCTTGGGCATAAAAAGGATTAACTTTCTTTATTTTCTATGACTAAAAGACCACATTTCACTGGCAGGCAGAAACCTTAATCATTGTCGATCCCAACCAACCTTGGCCATTTCACATTTAAACTACATAAAGTTGGATTGAATTCCTCCCTTCACACTCACTTTCCTGGAAGGCAGGCCATTTGGGGGGCTTTTGTGGGAAGCATTAGGAGTGGACAGACTGCTGGTCCATGCTTGGCCTGGGTCCTACCTGGCATCTCTTGATCGGTGGTTATTAGCATCATGAGCTCTGGTTATTCATCCATATGGCTTGGGCCATCTATCTTCTGTGAAGAGATCCCCTTTAGATCTACTAGCCTTTCTGTTGCACTGTCTAGAGGCATGAATCATTTTTTGATTCTCCTCTGTGTCCACGGGAACACAGGACTCTCGGCAGGACTATCTCGGGTCCTCTGTGCCTTGGGTTGCTGCCCCACTGCTATGCCCATTTGACAGCTATGTCCCCATACTGTTGGGGGGCAGGATCACTTCTGTGAGGCACCCCATCCAGCTTGCTGCCCTCCCTAGTGCACTGCTCCATTAAGCTCTTGCTAGCTTCAGACCCGCCCCCTCCCACGCCAGGATTGCGGGTAGGGGGCAGTGGAAGAGTGCAGGCCACCTCCCAAGTGTACATGCTCTTCCCTGACTCTCTCAGCCTTTGACCTTGCTTCTGACAAACCTACCTTTACACCTAGTTTTGGAATTCAGTGGCACACTTCTTTCTCTTGCAAATCAAAAGTCTATGGGTTTCAAGACAAGGAATTTCAAAATCATACTTAGAATTTTAAAAGCCAAAAATATGATTGGTACATGTGGCTGTGTCAGCCCTCCTCAAGGTAATAAGCCCAGAATATCCCAGCTTAACATAATATATTTAATAGGGAAAGTATTTCAGTATTAAAAAGCAGAAGAAGTTGGGGTCAATGGGAAATTACTAAATATTACCATAGACTTAGGTGCAATGTCAGCAGCTAGGTCCTCTTCTATTCTGTGAAGTGAGGCTGTTTAGCAACCCTGTCCTCCATTCTTCTCTTCTTCCTTCAGTCTACTCATTTTATGTTGTCCATCAGTTACTGTTCAGTATCAAATGGCAGAACACCTGACTTACAAGGCCCTAAACAAATATGGATTTAATTTACTCAAATAGCAATAAGCCCAGGGACAGACCATCCTCAACTGATACAATAATGATGCTATGGAAAGTCCTAGACTGTGTCTTCCCCTGATGCATCCTCAGAAGGTTGGCTTGCTCTCCCATGACTGCAAGATGACTACAGCTTCAGGAACTGTAACTATGCTCAGGTGAGAGGAAGGAGAACAGGAAGGGAGGGCTGAGGTCAGGTGCGTCCTTCTCCTTTATCAAATGTTTTCCTAGAGCGCCTCCCTCGTAGACTTCTGTTTGTGCCTCACTGGCCAGAACTGTGTCAGTTGTGTAGATGACTGGGTCACCATTTACACTACTACCTTTATAGTAAAGACGGTAAACAGTGAAGAAGGCTGGAAATAGGCATTGAGCAACCGACTGACAGCACCTGCCAAAGCCTTCCCTTTGGCTCTTCAATACCATACACACTAACAGAATACCCCGTTCCCCATCGGCAAGGGAGACTGCCAGAGTCTCATTCAGTTGCTGCATCAGGCTTGAAGCCCACAATCTCTGCGTGATGGTCTGTCCTCTCTGCTGGGTGTGCATGATTTTCCTTGGGGTCAGATGATTTTTGACTAAGAAAAAGCACACTTGATATGCAATGCAGGAGAAGAAACAGAATAACTGAAAGCAAAAATAAAATAAGACGAATTCTTGCCCACTTGGAAAATGGCAGAATGGAGAGATCACAAGGGCCACTTTTCCATTCATGTATTAAATCTCACGATGGCAAAGACCTGGTTCTGCTCTCTCTCTGTGAAGCCCCCAGGGACCTTCTCTTTCCCTGGTTCCGTTCTGTATGAGACTTGGGTCATTTTCTCCCATGACCCACTTGAGACCAGTGGAGATGTTGCCCCTCCATACTGGTGTGCAAACTTCGCAGTGTACTTCCTACTGGGGAAAATTCAGGGGTCTGAGAATTATTGTCAGATGGTGGTTCTCAAACAGGAGTGATTTTTGTGTCCTGCCCAAGGGACATTTGACAGTGTCCAGAGACATTTTTGGTTGTCACAAAAGGACAAGGTGCTAAAGGTATCTCATAGGTAGAAATCATTCTACAATGCACAAGGTAGTCCCCTGTACAATAAAGAATTATCTGGCCCAAAATGTCAAGGTTAAGGAACTCTGGTCTAGGTCAATCACAACAGTCCCATTCCCATTTCTAATGATTTTATAGGCATAGCATAAACAAAATACTCAGTTCATGAGATCTAATGTGACCAAAGGACACTTGTCTCCTGATGTTATGAGAAAATAGCCTTCTTGCTCAAGCCAATTCTGATAGTGCTTTTCTGTTACTTGCAATTGAATGAATTTGGCTGACACAGGTATAAGGATTTGGATACTAAAGGAAGGCTTGGTCCCCAGTGCAGCAATTTTCAGAGGTGGGGCTTTATTAGCTGAGGGAACTAAGCTCATCGGTGGATTAATCCATTGACAAGCTCATGGCTAAATGGGCTATGAGGAGGTGGGCCCAGCTGGAAGCTGTATGTCACTGGGAGTATTATAGTTTGAACGTGAGGTGTCCCCCAAAAGCTCATGTGTGACAATTCAGAAAGACTGAGGTGGGATGATTGAGTCATGAGAATCTTAATCCAATCAGTGAGTTGATTCCCTGGGGGGAATTAACTGGTAACTGTAGGCTGGCAGGGTGTGGCTGGAGGAGGCGGGTCATTGGGGGCTTCTCCTTTGGGGTATATATCTGGTATCTGGCCTGGAGTTTCTCTCTCTGCTGCCTGGAGCCATGTGTTGACCCGCTTCCCTCTGCCACACTCTTCCACCATGATGCTCAGTCTCACCACAAGCCTAGAGGAATGGAGCTGCCTTCTACGGACCAAGACCTCTGAAACCATGACCCCCAAATAAACCTTTCCTCCTAAAATTGTTCTTGTCAGGTTTTTTAGTCACAGCAGCAAAAAAGCTGACTAAAACAGGGAGCACGCTTTTGAAGACTATATCTTGTCGCTGATGCCCCTTTCTCTCTCTCCCTCTCTCCCTCTGCCCCTCTTCCCCCTCCGTCCTGGCCTCCAGTAAGTGAGCAGCTTTGCTCTGCCAGGGGCTCCTCACTGTGATGTTCCACCTCATCTCAGGCCCAAAGCAACAGTGTCAAGCAACCGTGGACTGAAACCCCTGGTACCATGAGCCGGAAGAAGTCTCTCCTCCTTTACATCGTTTTCCTCAGGTGCTTTGTCAGAGCCGTGATCTTTCTCTCCCACGTGGCTGGTCTCTACCCTGTGATGGATGATTCTTTTCTATTTTGTCCCATGAGTGATCGTGTTCATTCACATGTAACAGCAAAGCCCACGGTGACTGATGTGGCTTTCTTGTGCTGTAGGGTAGAGATACCCTGTGATGTCCTCTCCTGAGGGAATTCTGACGGGAAGTCTGCTCATGTGGATGAGGTATGTCAACAGTTTTGTTTTAGAAGTGTTCCTCTAGAAGGAAATGAAGGGCCAGCCTTTGAGGCCACAGGTCTAACATTGGCACCAACACACGGCTGGGGTCTTAACACTTTCTCAGGGGTTGCAAGAAAAGGGCTCTGTTTTTGCTAACCGACTAGGTGGTTGGTTAGTGGGTTTGGCTTGCAGATAAGACCTATGCTTCTTGTTGTTCACATACCGAGCTGTGGAAGCCATCTAGGCGTTGCTCCTTTGGATTAGCTTTTACCCATGTCTGTTACTCTGACTTACCTCATGCTTTGATGTTAAAAACGGGTCTCTTCTAGGTTCCCAGCTCCCACTCAAGCTGCTGCCTCCTGAAGCATGTCCTAGATCCTTCCTTCACACACTTCCATTCCCTATTTCCCAGAAATCCACTGCATGTTCTCACCCACAGATGGCTCACTCTTCAAGCCCTATCCTGGCCTTCTTGCTGTGGGCTAATTACTTTTATCCTTTTCTCTTAGTTCATTTTCTGTTGTTATAACAAAATACCTGAGAGTGGGTCATTTATAAAGAGTAGAAGTTTGTGGCTCATGGTTCTGGTGTCTGAGAAACCCCAGAGTTGGTGCCAGCATCTGCTTGGCACCTGGGGAGGGCCTTCTTGCTGCTTCGTAACAGGGCGGAGAGCATCATGCAGTGGGATGGAGCCAGTGAGCTAGCTCTTATTGTAAAGTCGTTGATGAACGCTATCACGGGAGCCCCACCCTCATGACCTCATCTACCTTTAACTACCTTCCAAAGGCCCCACCTTCATGTACCATTACCAGGAATTTGGGAATTGAGTTTCCAACACATGAGCTTTGGGGGGAAAAACTCAAACCAAAGCCCTTTTTTTTTTTTTTTTTTTTGTCCCAGGTGAGTTTTGGGAACTGTCAAAAGGTAAATGTGTTGCTCAACCTGCCATTTTTAAACTAAAGTATGTACTTCTCAGAGAATCTCCTGTTACACCCCTGAATGCTATTTCTAAAAAAATGTATCGCACATGGTTGGGTAACATCAAACTAAGTATGAAGTCAAAGTCAAAATCTGGGACTGAGATGCAATTTAACAACGTACCAGAAATTTGAGCACTGTTTTCTGGTTTGGGGGCAGTAGATGGCATCTGTCTTTATATGGTGGCTATGGGCAGAATTTAGAAAAAAAGTTTTACCAATAAAGCTGAAATGAACTGAAGAAAGAAAATACTGGTTATGTAACAAGGATGACCATGATCTTTCTGTTTTTGTCTCTTCTAACCTCTGTCATAGCATTTCATTACTCTGCAATCCAGTTATATTGTTTCATGCCTGCCTATAAAATAATATATGAATCTGTAGACGAAGAACAGAGTTAAAGCAATTCATGGAATTTATAAATCCAGCCCCTGTGATTGGGACAGAGTTTGACAAATGGATCTCCTGGAAACTCTTTCTTTCATTAGCAATGTTACTACGGCAACATGAACAGCAGGACTGATTTTAGGGACAACTAATCTCTAAATTTGAATTTTCATGATACTCAGATGGAGCGAGGAAATACAGGAAATTTTCTGAATAATTACTTTCAAGTTTTCAGAACTATAAGCTGGGTTTTGTTCCAGATTCCAGCCTCCCCTTCACAAATGTAAGTAGGAATCGTTGTTATACATCCATGAATATATGAACAGAGGGGGAATGTGGGCTACACATATAATTTAAATTTTTTTTAGTAGTGACTTTTTTTAAAAGAGAGAGGGACGGTGAGAGAGAATCAATTTTAGTTTTAGTTTTTCACATGGCCTTCGTTGCTCCAACACTTCGTTGTGTACGTGGTGCTGGGGTTCAAACTCGTGTACTTGCCCATGCCAGGCAAGTACCATACGGCTGAGCCACTGCTCCAGCCCAGTAGTGACATTTTATGTAAGCAAAAAGAAACAGATGAAATTAATTTTCATAACATTTTCTTTAAACTGGTAAAGCCAAATAATTATCATTTCAATATGATAGCAATAAAAAGCATTTGTAATGCTTTTTATTGCTATGTAACTAGGAAGGAGACCAAGGTCTGGACAGATTCTGGTACACAGCACTCAGAGAACGTCACAGATGGTATGGCAAAACCCCACAGGACACCTGAACAGAGAAACAAAGGGTGAGATCCGGAACTGTAAGTAAGTGGCCTTACCTCCTACCCGACTGAGGTGCTGAGCAACTGCTGGGCTTCAACATGCAATGCATTGAGAGTGTTACATCAGAAAGGAACTCATTTGCTGAAACCCGCCTCCTGAGGACCAAAATGGCTCCTGACACCCTACTCAGGGGCCTCACTTTGAGGTCCTGAGGCCTCTTCCGACCACCTGATGGGATAGGTTAAATATACCTTCCACCCTCGGGAACAGCTCGTGGTCCCCATTGCTGCATGTGGAACTGCCACCTGCATGGGCTCTCCGCCCCTTGCTGGCCTTTCCTTTCATTGGTCCCCATACTCTTTATAACCCACGCACTTCCCCAGTAACCGAGTTCCTGCTGCGACTGGTCTCCCTGACGCGTCTGATTGTCCTCCTTAGGCAGGGCTGGGACCAGGCTGTCAGCCGACCCTTGTCTCTCTTGGCCGCCTTGGTTGGGGCTGCTTCTCTCCTTCTCCCCTGCAGGTCAGGGGGGCGTGAGAGGCTAAAAACCCCAACAACTGGCGCCCGAACAGGGACTTGAAAGGAAGCAACGAACCGAAAGTATCGGCGAGGCGAGCCAAGCCAAGCGTGGTTCAAGGTCAGGGTATCCCTGAAGAGATGGGGCAATCTCATGCTAAACATGAAGACCCAGCTCTGAAAGCGCTGAGATGCATGCTGAAGAGCCGAGGTTTAGCGGGGGTGCGGGGCAGGGGGCAACCCCCCCCAGTGGTACAGCCCCTCCGGCCGCAGCCAATCCCGGGCCCAGGGAGCGGAGGGCATGAAATCGTTAAGAGGTTGCACTGGATGATGCTCGGCTGGCTCGTTACCAGCCTGAGCGCTCATTATTCTTCCCGGTCGCACCGTAGCAATTACTCATTTAGGTGAGCCCCTTCAATCCTTGACTGCGAGGGAGGAGGGCTCTGCGTGTTTTTACAGGAAGAATGCTGCTTCTATGCTCACCGTTCCCGCATCGTCCAAGACAAGATCAAGAAATTACTAGAGGACCTCAAGAAACGTCGGAACGAATTGCATTCCAATTTCCTTTGGACCGGGTTGAATGGGCGGCTTCCTTATCTTCTCTCTTTGATGGGCCCCTTGGTTACCCTTACTTCTCCCATTCCTCAAAGATCGAACCAAGTCGGTCCAGTTGATGGTGGTCCAATAGCAATATGCAGTCCTGCAAGACTGACTGGGATACATATGAATCTGGCCATGGGCCCTACGAAGATGTGAGGGTTTAGGGCGATACCTCTCTCTCTCTCTCTGACCCTCCCTCCCACTGAAGGGCCTGCCAGCACTGCAGGTAAAAATGCCCAAAGTGCTAGGGTGGTAGTCAATGACCGGTAAGACCCCCAGGAGGGGGCAACCTGAGACAGGCACACCCTCAAATAGGGCATATACCTGCTGATAAAACAAAAAGGGAAAAATGCTGGGCTTCAACATGCGGTGCATTGAAAGTGTTACATCAGAAAGAGAAACTCATTTGCTGAAACCGCCTCCTAAGGACCAAAATGCCTCCTGACACCCTACTTAGGGGCAGCACCTTGAGGTCGAGAAGCCTCTTCTGACCGCCTGATGGGACAGGTTAAATAACTGCCACCTGCGTGGGCTCTCTGCCCCTTGCTGACCTTTCCTTTCATTTGTCCCCATACTCTATAACCGTGTGCACTTCCTCAATAAAGGAGTTCCTGCTGCGACTGGTCTCCCTGATACATCCGATTGTCCTCCTTAGGGAGGGCTGGGAACGGGGGTCAGCCGACACTTGCCTCTCTTGGCCGCCTTGGTTGGGGTGTGCTTCTCTCCTTCTCCCCTGCGGGTCAGGGGAACACGAGAGGTTAAAAACCCCAACAAGCAACAACCAAGGGTCTGGAAGTCCCGACAGGCAGCCACCTCATCCCTCATGTGGAACACCATACAAAGAGCCTCTGATTCAATGAGCTGGGCCTCCAGCTGGGGACTTACAGCCTCTCCTTCCTGCTATAAAGTCAGGGAAATAACCTGCCCCTGGTGCTAGCCATAATTCCTCTGCCATGTGTCACCTTCCCTGACCTTGGTAACTGCCTTCTACAGAGAGCCAGCTTTTCTGGTCACTGCTGGGCTTCATATCTTGCATCAAACCTGCCCAGTGTAAAAACCATTTCATGTTCACTTTCTTGCTTCCATAAACACCCACATGTATTCATGCAAAGCAGACTTTTAACAAAACTCCTGTGAGAACTATATAGATGCAACACTAAGTAAAGTTTTTTCTTTTTTCCTAGCCAGCCCCTTAAAATGTTTCCAGTGTGGACATATTTTAAAGCTCTCCAGGTGAGAGAGCAACTACTTATTTGCAAGGTTGTGCTGGGCACTTATTCCCCTATAGTCACTTGATGGCACATATTTATCTCATTACTCTTTAACGGTAATAAGACATATCTGAAGAGAAAAGACCACATAGGAGAAAATTCTGCATGAGACTGTCACAAAGCAACCTAGGCAGAAAATAACAGACTATTAGCAAAATGCTAAACTGGAAAATAAGTACCTGAACGCTACATTTGCAATGTAACAGATAGAAACACTGAAGTGTTTAAGCTCCAATCCATCTAAAGAGAAGACCAAAAATATTCAAAACAAGCCTGGAGAGCCATTAGCATGCGCCAGGTGTGTGTGGACTATTTTCTGCTTAGGTTTGGATTTCTTTCTTGCTTCTTTCTTTTTTTTTTTTTTCTTTTCAGATTCACATTATAAATTAGTTTTCACAATAACTAATAATTACTATTGTAAAGAATACTGTGTGTGTGTGCTGCAAAGCAAGGAGCTGCTTGAAGTTCATGACCCTGGTTACACATGGCCAAAACGGCCGCAGCGCATCCCTGGAAGGTCGTCGCTAACTATTGGTTTGGTTGCATTTTCTCACTCGTGATTCAAACTGTTCAGTCAGCTAAAATGGATAACAAGTGACCCGGTGCAAATTCCTGTAATTTGCAGGACAAGCTCCAGAAAGCACTCAGCCAAATGCCTGTGCAGTCCCAATTCTTCTGGGAATGGGCAGGGGCCCCTCGGCAGCGGGCATTTCTGATTCAGGACATCTTCAAGCCCATCTTGAAGTAGAGTGAGAGCATTATCGGAGAAGTGAGTCAGTTCCAGGGCTGAGGACTGGCTGTGTTTGTAATTTATCTATCGAACTTCAGTCATGATGAGTAATAATCCTATAGAAAATATCAGTTCTTCACGAGAATGTCAATACCTGCAGCCCAGGGAGTGCTTTGCGGGTTTCCTGCTGGGACTCAGGAACACCAGATTTCAAACGGCAAACTGAAAATGTCCACGCACCCTTTACAGTCATGATTCGAGAGACCTGGGAGATTGGGTGCCTCTGTTTTGTATGTATTGTTTCTGTTTTGTCTGGGAAGCACACTAAAATATAACTAATAAATATGTTCTTGATTTATACAAGCCAGGAAAATCAGGTGTTCCTTGACTGCCCCTTTCATCTCCCTTGATTGAATTTCTGCCTGCGCTGATGATCATGGGAGAGCGAGGCAGGGAACCAAAGTTTCCTGAATGCTCAGTTGTGTCCGCTCACGTGTCCAGCGCCTCACGCAATTTATCATCTTTAATTTGTACACTACCCTGGGAGGTATTTGGCACTATTATTTCATTTGACAGACAAGCCATTTAGCTTCCTGAGATCACAGTACTAGTTTTGTATAATTTGTCTAACTTCTAAGACCACCCTCCTCCCATGAACTTAGTTGCTTGAACTAACTCAAAATATTATCTAAAACTGAGGAAATGATGAATTTTCTTGTTGGCCCACTTTGGATAGGAAACTTCTGTTGGTTGTTCTCATAGATTATGTTGTAATACATAAAGCCACAAAAATTTAAAAAAAAATCATTGTCTTGTTCTTTATTTTATTTTCTGCAGGTACAGCTTGATTCTTTGCTGTTATAGATGGAATTCAAGATTAATTCTCAGTTAACTTCTGAGATAACCTGAAGTAATTTACAAGCTGGAGCGACATGTAAAAGATGACATTTACATCAGAAATAGAACTGAGTTGGTCAAAAGGAACTAATCCATCCCCTCTGTCATCAGCAAATAAGTATTAATCAGGCACTTGCATGGGAGTGACTTCAACAGGACTGAGATTAACTCATTATTACATATAAGTACTAAGTAATACTCTTGTAAGAAGAAGGAAGGGGAAATATGTTATATTACAAAGTTTGAACATTTTTAGAAGTTGAAACTATAAATTTCACATGAAAAATAAAAGATTCCCTCAACAAAAATTAAGTATGGATCTTTACAGAAAGGGCAGTAAGTAAGCTCGTGGAGAAAATCAAAACTGCCATTTGAGAAGTACAAGACATGCTGTTCAACTGGATGGTTCTCTTATCGATCTTTCATATACTTAAGCTTTATAGGAATTAAAATATTGGTCATCAAACAACATGGATCAATAACTGGCAAAGAGAAGCATTTCTGAACTATCTGACAATAGTACAAGTTTCCAGTCCCCACATTACACAGAAAAAAGTATCTTCACCCAAGAAAATTTATTTTCCAAAACTGGACTCAATATAAGATGATAGTAATCATCTATTTTTTTTAAATGCTATGGTATGCTTTCAAAATTCAGATATTCATTAGTTATAAAATATTCAACATCAAGTACACACGAAGGTATTGTTTGGCAGAATTTTTCTGACAACTCAAGATACAGAAAAAGGAAAAACACCTGAGACATGTGAATCTGCAATAATAGACCCTGATTCCTTCAGTCCTCTTCCTGGCCCCACCTGCTGTGGCCTGCCTGAGTTGAGAAGGGATGGGATGAAGTGGCAGTTCTTCATGAAAGTTCAGGAAACTCCTACAATCCGAAAGTCAGACAGTGCTAAGAGAAGGTCCATGGGTATGGATCCCTGCAAGGGTCTGTTTCAGGATTCTTTCCTTCTTAAAATATGGCCGTCTTCCCTGAACCTCTTCCTGCTTGAGATTCCGTAAGCATCTGACATTTTTCACTAACCGGCTCTGCCTCTCATTGCTTTTAGGAAACAAGTGCTTTGCTGATTCTCTGTTTCCCCTTTGGACCACTCTTCTCATCTTGTCCTGGCTTCTCTCAACCATATACCTAGACCCATATGAACATAGAATAAATTAAACGGAGTGCTCTCTCACTCTCCACTCTTATGGTGAAAATAATGCATTCATTCCTAGTGATATCACCTTAATTTCTCCATGAAACTTTCTTTCACAGAGCTGGAACTCCAACTGTGTCATCCGGGCTTTCTGGTGGCTTGGTCGCTATGTAATGAGCTCCCTCATCAGCATCTCAAAACCAACATGGCGGAAACAAAGCATGTTTTCTTGCACATCATCTTGAACCTCATGAATCAGAAGCAGCATCACCATTTTTCTGGATATACAGATAAATTATTTGCACATCTTGTTAGTTTTACCTCCACAGTTTCTAGAATAGTGATGCTGTAACCCTACTAAGGTCATGAACTTCTTTGAAAATCCAGCATGGGCATGCGTCCTTACAGGGATGATGAGCACACACCTTTCTGCCCTCCCGGCTGCTGTGCTTGGAAACATGCTGCTGGATTTACACCCAGTCTACGTCTCTGACTCTCTGTTCCCAGACAGCTGCTACAAGTAATAGGAATAATAAGGCACAGGTGTGCCTGGGTGACTCGACTGACCGGTGTTTTGAGTTAATGCTGTGGCTTGACTGTCCTCTCCAAAACTCATGTTGAAATTAATTGCCATGTAACAGCGTAACAGGTGGAATCTTTAAGATGTGATGAAGTCACTAGGGCAGAAGCCCCATCAGGAATCAGTGCTGCTATTGCATTTATCACAGAAGGAGGTTCCTGATTAAAAAGGTGGGTTTAGCCTGGTTTTCCTATTTGTCTTGCATATGCTGCTTGCCTTTCCGTTGTGTTGTTTGTTTATTTATTTATTGGTACTGGGGATTGAACCTAGGGGCACTTAACCTCTGAGCCACATCCCCAGCACCACTCGCCTCCCCACCCTCACCCATTTTTTTAAATTTTTGAGACAGGGTCTCAGTAAGTTGCTCAAGACTTTGCTAAATTGCTGAGTCTGGCTTTGAACTTGAGATCCTCTACCTCAGCCTCCTGAGTCACTGGGATTACAGGCATGCATTACCACACACAGCTGTCATGTTATAATGAAGCACAGAGGCCCTTGCCATATGCTGGTGCCATGTGTGTGGACTTCCCAGGCGTACCATGATCAGAAAAACTTTTATGTTTTCTAAGTTATCCAGTCTGTGGTATTCTGATATAGCAGCAGAAAATGGACTGCACTGCAAGACGCCCCAGAGGCTTTGCTGAAAAATTTTTATACAGCACAGCATCCTAAAGGCATCACCAAAACTTCCCTTCCTTCCTACCTTTCTTCCTTCAGTCTTTCCTTCCCTCTCTCCCTCCCTATCTGAGGACTTTTTCAACTCGTTTCCCTAAGAAAGTGCTCAGTAAATATTTATTGATTAAGCCGCACCCCCAAAGGCTTGCAGAATGAACTCAAAACTAATCCCTCTGCCATGTTGGTCCCTGCACCACACAGCTTTCTCAACCCATTGCAAGAAACCTCACGCAATGCTTTTTGTGCCACCAAATTGACCATGACCAACTTCAAAAACCAAAAGAAGATCCTTCCTGATAACAAAACTTGTGAGTCTGATGTAGAAAGCCAAAATGACAGCTTACAATTTTATAAAAAGAAATTCTTGTTGTAGAAACTATAATGCTCAGAATGTCTATGATCAGTGATATTTTCCCTGTGGGTAAATCCAAAAGGAATGTTAAGTTAAAATCAAAAGAATGCTTGGCAATTATTGAAAGCAGAAAAATTGGATTAATTTAATGTTTAATAGCACCATTTATTAATTCATTTTTTCATCCGATTGAATATCTGTTCAAGCACTCTGATACCAGCCTCTCCACTAGCCATGCTTTTACCAATGAGACTAGAAGACTGGAAAGCACTAGGGTTAACCTCCTCCTCCCTGATAGGGCTTGATGGGGACGGCCAGATTCCATTTGCCAAGATCCTAAGAACGACAGTCTAACTTGTTCTGACTGTTTTCTTTATATGTGTTAATTTCATATATTCTCCCATACAACACGCTCCCCTAGTCAGGGGAGCGAGCTCAGTAACCACGCTGGCTTTGTACATCTGTGATCTGACCCATCACATATCGGCCCTCTTCCCTGCAGCTGTGGGGGACACTGTGGCACCTTTGCTATCCTCCCAAGGGTCTTTCACTTGTCCCCTGCATGAAATGCCCATCCAAGACAGCCTGCTCTGCTTCCCCTGAGGACACACTTTACTCCGCGGTGCCACGGTGCAGTTCCTGCCTGGATACCCTCATCCTCCCCAAAGCTGCCCCATACTCCAAGAATCAGGTCAGACGGCAGTTCCTCTGTGGCGCCTCGGATCACTCCATTATTACTGTCCTGCTTCCAGGTCCTCCCTTCTCAGAACGCTCATTCATACTGCATGCTGAGTATTGATCACTTTACCTTGTGCTGCTGGGCTTTGATTTAACCGTCTGTTGAGTGAATATCACGTCTCATCAACTAACTTCACACTCTGAAAACAAGATTTTGCACTAAAAATAACAGTTCAGACTGCTGATACGCCCGTGCGGAGGGAGGGGAGACCTTCCCAAATGCCACTTCCTCAGACCCTCTGCCAGCACGGTACTGCTGCTCCAGTCCCTTCCCCACGCTCTTCTCACTCTCTGGGGGCCTTTCTGCCCTAGCCCAGCAACAAACCCTACAGACTGGCTCCCCTGCCTCCTGCCCACAGCCTGTCTTGCCCCTACTTTCTGAGAGCCTCTCTTTCTGTCTTGGCAGCCCCCATGATCCTTGCCAACCATACATTTTCCCTCCCCCAAACAACTCCATGGAGCACCATTGGCCTGCAGCCTAAAACTTCAGCTCAGGCTTCCCATGTCCTTTCCCATCTTTACCGCAAATCAAACTCTTATGTTCTTGTGGAATGTGTGGCCTCGAAGCACCCCCGCCCCTGCTTCCTCCCCAACCCCAGGGGGAATGGACGCTGGAAACCCAGACCCATAATGATCGTTGCCTCACCCAGGGGCAGGAAGTTACTGGGTCCTCCAATCAGGACAAGGCATCAGCTCCATCGTCTTGCAGGAGCAGCATTTGTGGGAAAACTTCCAGGTTCCGACACCCACATGATCCTCAGCCCGTGCCAAAGGAGCAGACGTTTGCTGAGTACTGTGACAGCAGGAATCCCTGTCCAAGGCCATGGGATTCAGGGATGCTCCATCACAGGTACAGGTTCATGACCCCAGCAGTCTCACATATCCATACACTGGTAGGAGGAGAAAACTGCTCAGCTGGGTCTGAAAAGTCCATGTGCCTCCTGACTCCTTCTGCTTCTGTTGGCTCTGGCAGCCACATTTCAGATTAAGGGTGCTATGATTTGGATATGGTTTATCCCCCAAAGACTCACGTGGTGATCCCCAGGGGGCTGTGCTGGTGGTGGTGGGACCTTTAAGAGGTAGGGCCTAGTGGAAGGCCATTAGATCATGGAGGCTCCAGCCCATGGGTTGATCAGTGCCTTCTCAAGGGAGTGGGTCAGGTCTGGCAGGAGTGGATTAACTCCTCTGAGAACTGGTTGTTATAAAGACAGACCCTTCTTTGGTCTCTTGCTTCTTTGCTCACACACATGCTCCTTCTGCACATGGCCAGTCCCTTTCTGTTTCTCTGCCATGGTATGAAGCAGCCAGGAGGCCCTCTCTGGGACACCAGCACCGTGCTGTTTGGACTTTCCAGAATTAGTAACCTTTTTTCTTTATATATTATCCAGCATCTGGTATTTTGTTATAGCAACACAAGACAGACTAATACAATGGGCAGGCAGAGGACAGATGAGCTCAGGGAAGATGCAGGCAGAAGGGGAAGAGGCTCTGAAGACTCTATGGTGGAGGAAGAGAAATAAAGTGGGAGCTCATTCCACATCAGCCTTACTACCCCAGGGAACACCCCTGGTTAAGTCTGTTCTCTAAATAACCCTGCTCTAAGAACCCAGATGTGGCTGAATCAATAGGAATGTCCCTTGTGCTGGTACAGCTGTGTGTGCCCCTGGAGCACAGTTGTTGTGCTTCCTGGTCTTCTGCTTAGGGAAACTGAGGCTTAAAAGTGAGACTCCTGAGACAACAGATGGCAAGGGCTCATTGCTTTTTGAGGAGGTTCTGCTCCCGTGGGGCAAGAGCTGCTCTGCCAGCCTCTACAGATTCCTGCTGGCCAGGGTGCTCTGCTGCAATCTTACTTGAGGACTGACCCTCTGCCCTCTCTCCCCAAAGTTAGATGAGCATGGGAGGGAACTTGACACTCACCAGGCATAAGATTTTAGGATCAGGGAAGTTGGCAAACAATGGGGTCCTCAGTGATGCCCCTTCCGATGGGGCAGAGTCATCTTAACCACACCTCTCCCAACAGCATTCATGGTGTTGAAATGGTCCGTCCATTTTTATGTTATTTTTAAATGACAAAGTTGTCAAGTACGGTGGCACACCCCTGTAATCACAGTGGCTCTGGAGGCTGAGGCAGGAGGATTTCAAGTTCAAGGCCAGCCTCAGCAATATAGCAGGACCTAAGCAAATTAACAAGACCCCGTCTCAAAATAAAAAATCAAAACAAGGCTGGGGATGTGACTCAGTGGTAAAACACCCATGGGTCCAATTCCTGGTACAAAAAAAAGAGAAGTGGATGAAGTATTAAAAGCTTGTCTGGAGTCCCACATCCAGTAAGGCAGAGCCAGAATTTGAGGTTGGTTTGTCAGACACATAATCACTGCACAATGCCATCTCCTTGAAGGCCGAAGATAGTCCTTCTTTTTTATTATTTTAAATCCATCTTCATGGAAATCTTTCAGTGATGGAGCATTAGTTTCCGCAGGTTGGAAAGCAGAGAACACTAGCATGGCTGACAACCCTTTGTTTCTATTCTTTTATCACCCCCAGGTCAAGTCACACAGCTTGGAAGCCAACCCCACTGCCTCCCAGGCCTTGACAAGGGCTAGTGAGGAGCATGCACGGCTTTCCATACACTGCCTTGGTCCCTCCAGCTGGCACAAATGCTCAAAGCAGGACTTGCGGGCTTACCCTGTGGTTTCCGCCCGGGATGCCACCATGGCTCCGCTGACTTCTGTGTCCACCTTTCCCTCACACAGGTACCTTTTTGCAAGAACACATCTCCAGAGCGGTGTGTGTCCTGAGTTTCTCCCGCTGCTTGGGCAGACCCTTCTTGATGGCAATCCTAGTGCCAGTGGTTTCTTCTTAGTCATGTGTGCAAATCAGGCCAAGCTTCTGTGATTCAAATTTGTAGAAAGCCAGATGCTTCCTTTCTGTTATACTTTGTGCAAGTTAGTTTGCTATTAAAATAACCTTTGCTGGGCTGGAGCGGTGGCTCAGCAGTTCCTGCACTTGCCCAGCATACTCAAGGACGCGAGTTCAAACCCCAGCACCACGTACACAACAGAGGCCACATGAAACTAAATAAAATTGACTCTCTTTCTTACTGTCCCACTCTCTCTTTTTATTTTAAAGAAAGAGGGGACAGTAAGAGAGAGAGAGAGAGAGAAGCAATCATTATTTAGTTTTTCATATGACTTTCGTTCCTGAGACAGTTGTGTATGTGGTGCTGGGGTTTGAACTCACGTACTTGCGCATGTCAGGCAAGTGCCATAACCACTGAGCCACCATTCCAGCCCTGTCCCGCTCTCTTAAAAAAAAAAAAAAAAAAAAACTTTATTTTTTTCTTTAATTATTTTTTTCCCCGTTATCCTCTTATTTTTAGTCTAGTCTCTCTTTTTTTTCTTTTTGGTGAAAATCTGCTTTTCCTCAAATTATAAGATCTGCTTCTGGACAAAATGATATTTGATTTTGAGTTTACAAATATATTTTAGATATCAAATTTAATACATATCATGAACGCCCTAGAAAACAGCATTTAGCCAGTTCTTGATTGAGAATTGCTATGAATACATAGTATTTGATTCTAATATAAATAATTTGCATGTATTTTATAATATAAATTCCAGGTCCAGAATTTTCTATTGTGACTATAGACTCCACATGTCTCTGGCAGAGAAATCTCCAGCTAATTTGAGATGTTCTTTTTCTTTTTCTATTTATCTGAAGACCAGGAAAAACCAGATTTTCGTACTTGTTGAAAAACCTGGTCAAGAAGAGTCACTAAGGGCTGGGCATAGTGGTGCATACCTGTAAGCCCAGCAATTCAGGAGGCTAAGGCAGAAGGATCGCAAGTTCAAAGCCAGCCTCAGCAGTTTAGGGAGGCCCTAAGCAACTTAGTAAGAATTTGTCTCAAAATAAAAAATAAAATAGACTGGAGAGGTGGCTCCATGGTTAAGCGTCCCTGAAGTCAATCCCTGGTGCAAAA
This sequence comes from Aplodontia rufa, assembly GCA_004027875.1. Taxonomy (NCBI): domain Eukaryota; kingdom Metazoa; phylum Chordata; class Mammalia; order Rodentia; family Aplodontiidae; genus Aplodontia; species Aplodontia rufa. The sequence continues at coordinate 5,436 of PVKS010021348.1, read as the reverse complement.
AAAAAAAACAAAACAAGTTAGAGGAACTAAGGGGTTAAACACATGGCTTTCTTTGGAGAAGAGTTTCTTAAGGGGGACTTTTTACTTAGGTCTGTGTCAGGACTGTATTTTGGAGAGATGAAGATGAAGGCAGATCAGTGGGATACTACGCTCTCTAGTCCCCACAGCACCCCAAGGGACAAAGATGACCTTTTTTTTACTGACAACAGACATCTCTCTTAAAAGACCATCTATTTGAGTCCTTTCCTTGAAAAGACCGTCACGTTTCTAGTTATGCTAGTGGTATTTTACCAGAGCAAAAAATATATGAACACAAAGGACAGGAATACAACAAATGACCACTACAACTTTCTCTTAGACATCAGTCGACAGAGGGGTACATAATTATTTGTGAAGCCCAGATTCTTCTGGACTTACTATGCGGCATTCCAATTCGTTTGGATAATGTCCCTTAAACTTTTTTTTTTGTCTTGGTTACCTTTTATGTGCCACCTTTCCCTGGCCATGTACTCGAATATTCTTCATTCATTCAAAGTAAAAGCAAGGATTCCATTTAGTGTCCTCTTCTAGATGTGGTGGCTCCCTCTCTAAAATACCATGACTAGAGTGGAATATCCTCACAGTGAGAAATTCATGGCCCCAAATTCTCCAAATTACATTCCATAATGAGTACACCCTTCTGATTCAGAGCCCTCCAGTTAATTAATTACAGGACCCAACTAAAATCATTTTTGGCAGATGTTGTCCAAAATGTAATTGGTTCCTATCCAATTATCTCATAAAACAGGTAAATTTATTTAGAAACTGAAGTAAGTACATCTTTCGATTAATGCATCCTGGCAGTATCAAACTGCTTTGATGCAAACTGTGTTATCAACGGGAGCATTATCCGGGTTTTATGTGGTCCTTGAGGGGAGCTTGTAATAACTGCTCTGAAGTTTACAAGCCCAACGCTTCTTCTTGTACTCTATGATGTAAAATGTGCTCAGCTTAATTAGTCATCTTTTAAAGGACCAGAGAAGTCCCAGCACTATTTCCTAAGAACAATCCTAGCTTTCTGCACCTCGCCTCCGTGCAGCAGTCAAACGGCTATCAATCCCAGTAAACAGCATGTGCTGCCCATTCACAGTTTACAAAATAGAATTAAACTGCCAACAGTTTACTTTTTATTTCTAAAGAACACGGTTCCATCATCAATTGGCGCAATATCTCTAACATAAGATGGTGTCCAAAAACGTGACACCAAATTGTCCACTAGCCAATTCTCACCAAGATGTCAGGTCAGGAAAAGGGATATCGAAGGGTAGTTACTTAAAATATATGAGATAGATATTGTCATATATGTGTGTATTTATATATATATATATACACACACACACTATACGTGCATATATGTATATGAGTCAATGCTACACAAAGCCTATCCTTTGATCAAACTTGACATCAGAAGGCACAGAACTGAACCATGTGACATTTGTCTCTGCAAAATTGCCTTCCCTGAGCTAGACTGCAAATGCTAAACCCTGGGTTTTGACCAGGAGACACTGGAAGAAAGGCCCTCAATTTCAGATGTCGCTTTAATGTAGGAATATTGTTTGAAGACATTGCCCTCTTGGTCACTCAGTGTCTCCTTTATGACCCTAGTGAAACGCACTTTGGAATCCATGCTCACATAATCTATGACCACCTAGAGAGACACAAACTGTGCTAAAATCATGTTGTCACCTACGCTGGGCTGCAATTATGGGTTGGTTATGCCAGTCCAGATAGTAATATGGCAGTGTCTGGAGGAGCTCCTTAACTCAGGACTTTATGGATCTATTGAAAAGACCAGTGGGTCTTTATACTACACGGTAAACTTGAACCTCACTTAGTTATGATGACTTGTAATTCCAGACAACAGATTTGTGGTATCGGCTATCAGACCCGACTCAAGGCTGGGGTGGGGGACTCTGGGAGTCAGTTTGTTTTCAACTCCTCTTGCATTGTTCCACTGACAAATGCGTTCCACTTCATTCATACCCCATCCAAGTCCAAGTTGGAATTTTCTTTCTTGCTACAGAGCACTTTCCATGAGATTCCATCACGCCCTTGCTCAAGGTTACTTCACGTACAGCCCCAAGTGTGCTCCGGTCGTTCATTATGAGCCCAGGGATAGTAGACTGCCTCTTCCCTCAGTGTCCCTGGCCCATGAACTTTTAGGACTGTTTCTGTTTACTCACCACTAAGGAAGTGGCAGAGTTTAATTCTGCTTGCTTTGCTCTGTAAATCAATGTTCTGGAGAATAATATGTTAGGCATAAATTTAAGAGTGCCAAGGCAGTCCCTGGCTAAGTCAACAGTGAACAGCCTCCTGGCTGCTGTAGTTCAAGAAGGTTCCTGCTCATGGTGCGGTAGGATGAGCCAGGGCTTTGAAACCTTTGGGCTTCGCTTTGAATCCTAGCCTTGCCTCATACTGTGTTACCTTAGGCAAGCTAGGTAACTTCTCTGAGCCTTGATTTCTTTATCTATAAATAGCAATTACTGTGGAGCACACCTGTAATCCCAATGGCTGGGGAGGCTGAGGCAGTAGGATCGCAAGTTCAAAGCCAGCCTCAGCAACTTTGTGAAGACCCTAAGCAACTTAGCAAGACCCTGTCTCAGAATAATATACAAAAAGGATTGGGGATGTGGCTCAGTGGTTAAGAGTTCCTGGATTCAATCCCCAGTACCAAAAAAAGAAAAAGAAGAAAGAAAATAGCACTTATGTTGGTAAGGTTGTAGTAAGGATTGCAAATTACTGCTTCTAGAAGGGGGAGGGTAAAGGAAAGGAAAGCGGTGGGGAGAACAAACAGCAGAAGAGATACGTATTATATTTTCAAATAAGAATGAAAAACCACATCTTCCTTTTTCTCCTTTGACTCTCAGTAAACATAGAGATAAACTTGGTTTGCACAGTGAAGTAGACATAAAATTCTGGCATATAATTTCGAATGTTTCTTTCTCTTGCATTTTTTGTTTCTACTTGTCCTGATTCCTGGATCTTCATTTTGTAATCATATTTAGAATTCATTGTACGGCCTTTTATTTCCATGTGGTTTTGAGCTTTGCCTGAGGTTTGGAGAATGTCTAGAGTGTCGTATGGATTGAGATGTGGTACGCATAAATATGCACGTTTAGAGATGTTGCTGTGGGCATTCTTGGGGCACTATGTAATAACGTAATCTAGTAAGCTCTCTTCTCATTCAGTCCTCCCGATGACCCTGAGACAGGCGTTATGAGCCCCAGTGCTGAGCAGAGGCAGCTCAGCGCCCAGGAGAAGCCATCCTCTGATCACTTAACCTCCCCCTGGAGACGGAATGTGACAAGTGACCCAAGTCTTTTGGATCCTAACCCAGAGCTTTGTCTTCTGCCACTGACCTCCCTCTCCACAGGGCCATTAGCCCCTCAGGTTTGCTACTGGGCTATAAATAACCCTGGTAACAATAGCATCCGTGTTTCGCACACCTGCTGCGGGCTGGCATTTTACACCCGTTGTTTCATTTAGTTCTCCCTGTAAACCGATGATGCCGCAACAGTATTGTCCTTAATGAGCCATCAGCTATGCAAAAGCAGGCTCCCCCCATCACACGCCAGTCAGGGGAGCACTGGGGACTGGAACCCAGATTAGTGCAACTCCAAAGCTTTTGCTCTTAACCAGTACCCTGCAAGGACATCGGTTCTGTCACCGAGTGACACTTCCTGGGGGTAGTGCTCAAAGAACTTTGGGCTTGTGTGATGTCACCGTGTGGCCACAATTGAAGCAGGCAGTAGCAGCAGGCTATCCCTGCTTCTCTGACCTCTCCCCAGAAGGAAGGCCGAGCTGCACGGGCAGCAGATCGCCTTCACCACTAACCTGCTGCCATTCATTAAAGTCTTCGGCCTCTGTGATTCCCTTTGGATCTGTGCAAAAGGGTCACTATCTCAGACTTTGTCCCAATTCATGCTTTCCTTTATGTTCCACCTATGCTGTGTGGTTTTCTTAATGTTCTTTTTGCTGCCTGTTTTAGGACTTGTCATAGATGGTTACTAGCATAACACACACTAGTACTAGCCCTTGCAAGCATCCTGAAGCTGTTTTTGGAAGTCTAATTATTACCTTGAAGTCTGTTCTTTTTATCTTTTGAGATTTATTCATCTTTTAGTCCCTTTTGCCTTAAGATATGCTTTTAGGTTACAATAAACAAGTCTAACTATTTCTGGAAATATTCAAACAGGGACTTGGGTTTCTTTTTCATCTTGATGTGTGCCAGGTTCTTTTAATGTGGATGGGGTTGTTTTATTTTCTTGGTTTACTTTCTTGACCAAGCTCCAGTGCCTTCTCTTTGTTGCTTTATCCTCAGCTCCTGGGCAACCTCTGAGGTCCCATCGCCATCCATTCCTGGATGCTGGATCCCAGGTAGCCCCACAACTTCTAGAAGCCTTGGTTTTGTTTAGATTTTCAATCATGAAATGAGGATCATTTCCTTTTCTACCGCTCAGATTGTAATGAGAAGAAAATGAGATTTCACATGTTAAAATGCATTAAAAACCATGTGTTGCCATAAAATCATTAAGATCATCACTTCTGATAAAGGGCATGTGCTTAAGGAATATGCCAGCATTAATTACCAAGGCATTTGGGCCTGCGTCCTAATTATCTGGAAGAAAAGCTGAAAATTCTCTAACTCCATCATGTTGCCCATCACGAATCACAGGCGCTGGTTTTAGGACTGAGGCTTTGATGATTGACATTTTTATCCAGATTTAGTACCATCAAGTCTGCAGGGACGGGGGAGGAGCACAGCACTTGGAAGGCAGCTTGCTTCACGGTGCTATTTTTCAATCTTCTTAAAGCAGAGGTCAGCAAACTACAGCCTATGGGCCAAATCCAGTCTGCCATCTCTTTTCTGCATCCCAAGCTAAGAATGAATTTTACCTTTTTAAATTGTTGGGAATAAAAAAAAAGGAGCAATGCTTTGTGACATGTGAAAAACATATGGAATCCAAATGCCAACGTCTACATCGTTTTTAATTCTATCCACAATTTGTATAAGTTTGACTTCTCTCGTTACATAAGTACCCTAGCAAGAATCTGGACCGTGCCTGTTGGCTACAATGTGTACTATTTATTAGACAGTTCATTAATCAGGCAGTCTAAGTCTTCATCAACTGGAACACCGCCATGCCACCTAAGGGGTGTAATTTGTGCTGACACTCTAACAGAGAGATGACTATCTAAACAGGGACTAAAAGAGCAGAGGGGACCATTTAGCACTCAGTGAAAAGGGAATAACCAAAAAGAGAAATGTGACAGAGAAGGGAGATATAAAAGCTGGCAGTGGAAGAGACAGGTCCCCTTGGCCAGATGACCCAGATTTGTCCGGACTTGAGCAGTCTGTTCCCAACACCCAACCCCTGTGGAGAGAACTCAATACTT
>PVKS010021347.1:0-35340 GCA_004027875.1 Aplodontia rufa | reverse complement strand
ATAACTGCTTGGAACGTACCTTGCTTTATCTCAGTTCCAACATTTCCCCTTCTCCTTACTTCCTATCATCCCTTGTTATTCTTCAAAATATTTGACAATGGGATTAGATATTAACATTTTTGTACAGTTATGCAGCATAGCTTGTTCAAATATCTTATGAAGTATCTTGCAACTGTATCTCATAAATATTAACATTTGGCATTTTTGTTCTATGGATCTAATTCATGAGTTTGTCTACTTTACTCCCAAGCCTGGGTTTAGGTCCAGCCTCCACAAACGAGAGATATTATTCAGCCCTTGACATTCTGTGTTCATGAAGAAAAGTTCTTGAACCAAGACTTTCCTCCAGTTAAGTTAAGCAGAGCAAATTAAATTATTCACATTCATGTATTTTAGTTGGAAATAGTCTAAAGATATTGATTTTATTTCTTTTGGATCAATACTGAGGAGTTGGGATAGCTGGGTTATATGGTGGTTCTATTTCTAGTCTTTTGAGGAGTCTCCATACTGATTGTCAAAGTAGTTGTTCTAATTTGCAGTCCTACCACCAATATGTAAATGTTTCTTTTCACCACATTCTCACCAGCAATTATTATTATTTATATTCTTGATGGATGCCATACATACCTAGGGTGAGATGAAACATCCGTGTAATCATATTTGCTTTTCCCTTATTGCTAATGATGTTGAACATTTTTCATGTATTTACTGGTCATTTGCATTTCTTTGAGAAATTTCTGTTTAACTCATTTAATCATTTATTGATTGGGTTATATGCTTTTTTTTTGGTGTGAAATGTTTGTTACTTATGTATTCTGTATAATAATCCTCTGTCAAACTTTCAATACTTTCTTACATTTCATGTAAGACTCTCTTTTCATGGTTTTTGTTTCCTTTGCTGTACAGAAGATTTTAATTTCATGCCATCCCATTTATTGATTTCTTGGTTTTATTTCTCATACTTTGGGGGTCATGTTATAAAGTTGATACCTGTGCCTATTCACTGGAATATTGACTCTATGTTTTCTTCTATCAGTTGTACAGGTTCTAGTTTAACTCCTAGGTCTTTGACCCACCTCAAGAAATCAGCATACTGTAGCTATCCATGAATTTCAGTGTTTAAAGCAGTATGTTTCACAGTAGCCAAGTTATGGAACCAGACTAGGTGACCATGGATGGACAAGGAAAATGTGGTATGTCTATACAATGGAGTTCTACTCATCAATAAGGAAGAATGAAATGATATAATTTCCTGGTAAATGTATGGAACTGGAGAACATCATGCTAAGTTAGATAAGCCAGACTCAGATAGTCAAGTGTACAATGTTTCTGCATATGCAGAAAGTAGAATTTCAAAAATTAATTTAAAATAAAAGTGTTGGGGGGAATCTCATGAAAACAGAAGGGAGATCAGTAGAGTATAGGTAGAGGATCAAGGGAGAGGAAGGGAAAGGTAAGAATAGAACTGACTGAATTATAATATATACAAACATATATATGAATAATTACAGTGATTTCCACTTTTATGTAAAATTCTAATGCACCAATGGAAAATATATATGTAAATAAATAGAAGGAAGATCAGAAGAGTAGAGGAAGGGGCAGAGAGGGAAAAAGGAGAGAAGGGAAATGGGAAGTACTGAGGAATGTATTGGAGCAAATTATGTACATAAATGAACATGAAACACACTACTATGTATAATTATAATTTATTAATAAAAGCATAACACATGTACAGTTTTATTTTATTTTCCAGTTTTTATTTTATAACTAAATTTGGAGGCTAAAGTTTAAATTATTTTCCTAATGATACAGTAATTGGGGGCTGGAACAGTGGCTCTGCGGTTATGGGGCTTCCCGGCATACGCAAATACACGAATTCAAACCCCAGCACCACGTATGCAATGAAGTCTCCCAGTAAGGAAGGCCACATGAAAAACTAAATTAAAATTGTTTCGCTCTTTCTCTCTCTCTCACTGTCCCTCTCTCTTGAAAAAAAAAAAAGATGAAGTTCAAACTTTACAAATAATAGTACTCAACTGTTTACAAGTGAAACAAACTTATCAAGGAAAAAAGTGCAAACTCTTTGAGACAATGTATAAGGAAAGAGTGGGTTGGTGTTTCCTGGAATTCAGAAAGTGTTCTGGCCCACATACAAGAGAAGCTCCTTAGACTTCTGCCCTCCATGGATTTGGGCACCATTTGTGCACATGACTACGTTCCTTTTCCAGTTAAAACAATATTTTAAAATAAGAAATAAAAGGAAAAATCCCACGTATCCATTGGAATTTTCATATTATTTTAACTTTAAATATGTGTGAAATGAGCATATCCTGAAAAACGGTGGAGTGCAATGATGAGCATGGCAAAAATAAGGAAAATTGTTAGTGTTCTTGTCTCACCCCAGAGAAGGGCAGTACCTGGTTAGCCTCCATTCTCAACGAGCTGCTCTGATGTCATTTGAATGTAGTATATTTCATGGCTCAGACACAAATAATTTCATTTTCTGTTTTAAGGCTTCTTTTGAATCAAAGCAGATTCAGATATTCAAAGGCTAAAATTGTATAGCACTTGGGCTTCACGAATTTACTATCTCAATGGTCCAGTGATAGTAGTTTTTTAAAATATTTTTATTATTCATTTTTAAGGCATTTTATAATTTTTAATATTTTTGTGTCTGAAATTATCTTTTAATGCTATACATTTTCCTCTAAAATTCCACTTTGGCTTCATCTCATAGATTTTTATGCTATTTTTTATTATTATTCCTACTATTCTTTAAAAATAAACAACAAACCATGAAGCACAATTGAGTGGAAACAATTTTGTAAGCAAGTGAAAGGGAACTGATTGTTTAGGAATATACTTATAATATAAATGGCAAAAGCTATGAAAAAGCAGCATATAAAGGAGACAATATAACTTCCCAAAAAACACATTATAGATGCTCATCCTTATTTTTAGCTGGGGATTATGTTTAGCAAACATGGGAAATTAATAATATCCAACAGTAGCAAAGTTTGAGGCAACTATAAACACTTTTATATATTGCTTATGGAGTTTGAATTGCTGCATTCTTATAGTGAATCTTCTAGCAACGTATGTTAAAATAAAGAAGACCCTAATATTTTCACCATGAAGCACTTATCCCATAATAAGTATAGTCACCATCAAATATGTGTAAGGCTTTATATTATATAGCATAACAGCAAAATGCTACAGAAAATCAACTCCATATCTGTCTTCATAAGACTATTAAACTATGGAATTTAAAGCAGTTTTTGGAATTTTAAAGATGCTTATTGACCTTCTGGTATTTTCATGTATATGATATATGAAAAAAAACCCTGCTAATCAATTTCTTTTAAAAGTGGATCCCATTGAAAACAATCTAATGTACATGCTTACATGAAACATACATAGCATACACATGGGGAAAACACAGAATAAAATATGTTTGTGAGAAAAAGGAAACTATGAAAAGCTGGTAATTGTTGAATATCTAGCTCAGAGGAGCTAACTAAAGGATATATTGGAGGCAGAGAAATATTGCTACTTAAAACTTCATATTTTTTCATCTTTATAAGGACATATTACTTTTATAATTGACCATTAGATTAATAAAATTTGAAGTAAAAATTAAACCTAAAAATGTCTACCTGTTTTTAATATACAGAATTTTCAGCATGTTATATTAAGGGATATATTGTGAAAGGATGGGAGCTTAATTATCTTAATCACACAACATTTTTAAGGAAATGGTACAGAAGAGATTGATGTGTTTTGTTGGAGAAAGCTTTGTTGGTTTGACTAAATAGGAAAGAAGCCCTGTTTCTAAGGCTACAGACTTATTTTTCAGAAAATGAATTCACAAGGATGTGTAGAAACCACCGACTCTAGCTCCTGTAATTCTTGTGGTTCCAACATTGGTCCTGATCGTTTGATGGGACTGCAGAGTTAATGATGACCAGTAATGATACACGTGGTCATTATTTTCCAGTTACTGAATGTACTAAAGGTTTTCCACTCAGGAATTTCATCGAAAGAATATGACATTAGTTTAACATTGAAAATGCAACTCTACTGATTCCAGTTACTAGGAATATTTTAAACCATTTTTTTCCCCTAAAATATCTTGTGAAGCTAATGTGCCAGGAAAATGTGCTGCTTTTAACGTTTGAATGCTTACAACTCTGAGCCACCTACTCTTACTGAATATAATAACTTGCTAATGTAGCTAATAGAATATAAAGATCACTAAAACTTGTTTTTATTACGATTATTTGAGCTTATATCAAAATTCTATTTCTTGTCTACTCTGATCAGACAAAATCAAAACACACTTATAATTTATGATTATTATCAGCTGTGTTAGATTTTTACTTAATTAATATTTTAAAAAATCATTATCACATTCAAGTGTTTTGCTCTTAGGATGGAGGGATCATGAAAACTCAGTTTTCCCCTTCCATATTGATCTATGTATTGTTGATACTTAAAAATTTGGAACTGATAATCACTTATTCTGGGAAATATGAATTATTTAATCAGTTCCAAACTTTTGAAATAACTGTCTGGTGTTTTAGAAACCAGAAACAAAAATTATAATAGGAGTTTAGACTATAATATATTGCTGCAAGCATAATTATTAAGGGGAAACACAGCTGACGTTTTCTGATTTATGCACACAATCAGAGATGGAGTCCAAGGACTGTGGCATAATTATCTTCATGCTAACAATTTTTGTAAATCTCTTGACAGAATTTTAGCTAATTTTAAAATGCCTTCTGAAGATTAGCACTTAAAATTGTTGGGGAAAATAGCACAATTTATTAGCAAGGGTATAATTGTAAACCTTCTAAATACTCATTGTGAATATCATTTAGACAGTAACTCCTGCTTTAGCAGCTGGTATATAAGACATCGGTTTATGGAGTCTTGAAACAACAGAGAGTGGAATCTAATTAAAGAGGATTACATGCCAAAGAAAAATTATTAAAAACAGACTAATAGACAATTGTTATGAATTTAGAAGTCTCTGCCAAATTCTCTTTTTGACACAAACTCATGTAAGTAACTGTCAAGTAAAAGCCTTTATTCCTCTAGAACTAAAAGAAAATCTGAAGGCTTTCTCCTTTGTGACTTAAAAATGATTGCTGTTCTGAATTTTAACTGAACACAAAAAGTAAAATGATTCTATTTATCTTTTCTCACATATTTAAAATGCACATTTGCTTTTAAAGACAAATGATTACATGACATGTACTATTTTAGGATTTTTTGTTTGATATATATCTAGTATCAAGCATTCTGTAACTTTACAGGGAGATATTAGACATTTTTCCTTTATATGCAAAAATCAGTTTATCTATTTAAATATTATTTAATTAAGATTTATGTTGGTTTCCACAGTTTTATTTGTAATGCATATTTAAAATTCATGGTGCATTAAAGATTATTAATTTCAGAATCAAATCTACTAAATTCTTTCTTTCTGGTTGAATTGACAGTTGTGATCTCAAGGGTTTATTCCAAATAAGAGAATTGAGATAGCTTAAAATGACACATATCCATCTGTTAATTATTTTAAAAAATAATTTTATAATAAGATGTCCTTTTTAGTACTACAGTAGGTTAATTTCTTCAAGTTTACCTGTTGTACAACTTTGCATCTTGTATATTTTATAATTGTATATCTGGCATTGCATTATACAGCATTGTGATCTAAGTACATTTTCATAGATTTTAACCAAATTAAACATACATTAAAAATTAATTGTAAATACTAAGAATGTGTTCTCTATGTCATTAATGTTTGCACAAGCAAACGTATTGTATTCAGTAAATGAGACATTTGTTTAACATTCTTAAGTGGGTGGTAGTCCTAACAATAAATCCTCTATTAAAACAATCTTAAGCATCCACAATCTTTTTTGAGATTTAGAGAGGAACAAATGATTCCAGAGTAATAACTGTGAGATCATCTGACTTTGGCCTCCTACCCCAAAGTTTTCCTTATCTTCTTGGACACCATTCATTTTAGCAGGTATTGCCTGCTGCTCCAGAGAAAAACTCCTTAAGGATAAGGGCTTGTTTTTCGTTTAAACCCATGTTTTGGCATTACCCCTGGATAACCAAGTATACATACATTTATTACTGTTGTTTCCCCCTCAATTGTATCTCTATATACTTCTAATAAAAAATAAAAATAAAAAAGCCTGGAAATTATATCAGATCTCTTATCCTGGTAAGGTTAACATCCTAGAGAACAATGGGGTATTTAGTGTTTTCCTATAGTAGTAATTAATTTAGTAAGGGACATATTGATGTTAGTAAAAATTATTAGTAAATTATTATTTTCTTTTAAACTTTCATGTGACAAACGTAAATGGCTGGTGGATCATGTCCTCGGTTATCTTTTTAATATCTATTTCTCTATGCTGGCATCAGTCCCTCTATATGATAACATGTCAGTCAGTATGTGAAGGGCTCAGGACAGAGAACTTACTACTGGTAAGAAAATTAATAAAATATACTCTTTTGCAAAAAATACTTTCTATAGAGTGAATTCCTAAGTATACATGAAGATTTGTTATTTGGGAATATTCTCATTTTCTTGGATTTATACCTTAGTTTTTCCTATTGGTCTCATCTAGCGTAGCTGGGTTCAAAGTGTGCATCAGAGGGGTATTTGGAGATCAATGAAGCCCCTCATTTCTTTGAAGAACTTAGCAAGGAACTGGTCAGTGCTAGCCATGGCATTAACTTGGTGCCACCCACTGCAGCTGTGTAAATGATAGTAGCTGTGTGCACATACCAGGTTAGGAGACATGTGGGTGACCAAACCTTCCTTTTCTTCCAGGCTTTCCATCCAACTTCTTCTGAATCTTGGATCTTGGGAGGGTGAATTTGACCTATAAGTTTTTGCTGCTCATCAAAATGCTATATAACTACATACATTAATAAGTGTTATAGCACAGAAATAGAATAAGAGTGCTGGGAAGGAACTGAGGATTGATAACAAAGTCCTAAGGAAATAATACAATGGTAGATTATGATTTATAATATTTGGTATGTCCCCCCAGTTTTCTTATTTTTTTTTAAAGAGAGAGGGACAGTGAGAGAGAAACACACAGAATCAATTTCGTTTAGTTTTTCATGTGACTTTCATCGCTCTGATACTTTGTTGTGTACGTGGTGCTGGGGTTTGAACTCGCGTACTCGCCCATGCCAGGCAAGCCCTGTAACAGCTGAGCCACTGCTCCATCCCGTTTTCTTATTTTTACCAAGAAGATTCTATAAATACTATCAGTTTCTGACATTTTGAGCTTTGTTTATTTTTTCTTTTTTTTTAAGGAGAGAGTGTTGGGTTGATGTAGGACTCAGCCCCTCGCTAGCAGGGAACCAGGGACCCCATCTGGGGTGGGAAAGGTGAGCACACCGCCGCCTGGTGCCTGTTCCCCAACCTTCCCCGAAGACAATCAGACACCGCAGGGAGTCAGGTCAAGCAGGAAGTCATTTATTAGCAGTCACACTCAAGCTTGTATAGAAACCCAGCGAAAAGAGGAAGTGCATGGAGCCTATAACAGTAAAGGTCAACTTGTTTTTATATTTTTTATGGGACCAAAAGGCCTGTCAATCTGGTGGTGTGATTTGGCCTGTTCTTTGATTGGCTTAGGCCTTTGCGTGCTCACAAGGTTGGCCCGCCCTCCCCTGGGCTCCTCAGTGCCATCCTTGCTGCACCCTATATTTCCCCCTTTTTGTTTTATTTGGCCCACCTTGGGTTAGGTACAGGCCAGGCCCACCTTAGGTTAGGTACAGGCTAGGCACCTTCATAAGAAGGTTTCACTGTCAGAGGTCATCATAAGGGTGCTATTGATTGTAATGAAGGTGGAGGGTCACGAGTTGGACCTCCTCTACCCTGGAGAGCACAAAGGTCACCAATCTATTGAGGTCACACGGCCCAAATAGGCACAGCATTATTAGTATTAGGATAGATATTTTGCAATGCCACATCTGCTAGGGAATCTAGAGACTTTTGAATAAAAAACAGTGGAGAGAGAGTTGCAAGGTGTGAGTCCAGTCTGCTGGCACAACCAGAAGGTAGGTGGGCCTCCCACCGCAACCCATCCTTGGTCAGAAGAATTTACTCAAGTGCAAATTGCCCATGGGGGCGGATAAGTAGATCAGATTGAAAACAAACATAGGGTGTAAGGAGAGGAATGGACAGCCCAGTGGACTGGAACTCCATGGTGCCACCCCACCAGCGTAGTTCCGGTGTTGTCGAGAATGAGTAATTTCCATCAACCTTTTACAGCTTCATAAAGAAAAGGGGGTCTTGCATTTAAGCAAAGCATCCACTGTACCTGTTGGGGTTGATGAGGGTTGCTGGCTTCTGATCTCAGCACCACCAACAGGGTCACACTTCCGAGCAGGAGGCAAATCGGGAACATCTGTACGTGGAGTTTGGGGAGCAGTGGCCTTTAGGCTTGGGGGTAGACCTATGTGTTTTGCCTGGAGTGACTCTCTCAGAGGGGAGTAGCTGGAGGGCTCTATATCCTCTACATCCCTCTCCTCATAGAAGGCCCTATAATCAGTGGTCACGACGGCATCCATTTGTCCCAGTATGTCTTGCCCCAACAAATTAGCTGTGAGTTCCTTTACAATCAAAGGTCGTATCCTCCCCTCGTCACCATCAGGGTTGACCCACTTTAGGTACCTTGCAGTTTCTTTTGAGAGGGAGTTTACCCCCACCCCCATGACTGTGGGTTTGGGACAAGCTGTCATTCAGAGGGTACCTCTTCAGCTTTCAAGACCATTCTGTCCACATCTTTATCAACTAGGCAGTTGAAATTTTGCCCCCAATAACCATGTTTAACTTGGGATGTTGCCCCTCCACTATAGGTACAGTCCAGTGGGCCTCCAGGGGGCGAGGCTCTCATCCTCTCGTAGAGGGTCCTCCTTGCTTTAACGGGGCTGGAGGATGCCCCTCACTCAGTTTAAAGGCTTGCCCTCGATATCAAATTTGTACCTACACTCTTTCTTCCAGTGATATCCTTTTCTGCATCAAGGGCACAGGGTGGAAGGTTGCTTGTCACCCTTAGGGGTTTCCCCGCACATTTGAGGGCAGTCTCTCTTAAAATGTCCCTTTTGACCACACCTAAAGCAAGCTCCCTTGCTGGGGGCATCAGGCAAACCAATCCTTTGAGCCCCCAGGGCTTTGGTTATTGCCTCTGCTATGGCCTGTGTCTGCGTTTGAGCCTGTGCTTGAAGCTCCAGGGCAAGGGTATGTGACTTATGTGATTGAGGCCCAATGTCTTGGGAGGCTACAATCCACCTACTCATAGAGGCATCCTTCAGGCCGGCACAGGCAGTGCGATGGTCCCCGTTCAATCCCTCCCATACCAACAACTTAGCAAATTGGTCCCTTAATTCTCCGGGGAGAAGTTTTCTCTTAATGCTTTGTTCAACCCTGTGAATGAATTCAGGCAGGGGCTCCCCTGGTTTTTGCTTGACCCCCGCAATGGGGGGTTCAGTGGGCCCTCTTTTAACTTAGCCCATGCCCATAACCCTGAATGTTGGACTTGGTCTGGATAGGGGTCAGCAATGGTCGCTTGTTGGATCCCTGTGGAGTAAGCGTCCACCGTGCCTGCCAACATGCAATAGGAAATAGGGATAACGGGGTTAGCCCTTCTATTGGCCTCTGCTCTGGTGCGGCACTCTTCTTTATAGAAGGCACACCACTTAATAAAGAGTGCAGATGGGAGCACTGCCTTGGTGACATCCATCCAATCCTTGGGGACACAGGGGTTATAGGCTAGTTTCTGAAGTAATGTTTGAGCCCAGGGTGAGTTGGACCCATCTTCTGCCACTGCCTTTTTTAGTTCCTTTAGACCCCTTCCCTCCCAGGGGTACCATTGGAGGGGCCTATTACCCCCTGGAGCTAAGTTAACCCGGAAGGCTTGGGGTTGGGACCCTGAATTCTTGGAAGAAGAGAAGTGAGCCTCCGCATATATAGGCTCAGAGGGTCGCGCCAAGGGGTCATAGGTATCCTGGTCTTGTAATTCCCTTCTCAAGGGGTTATAAGGAGACTCCTGATTCTGGTTGGACCCTCCAGAGCTCCCCTCGGGCACCCCTGAACTGGGGCACATGGGGGGGGGGTGAGGGCTCAGCACCAAGGTCTCCGCCATGAGGAGAAGTAGCTTTCACTTTTGTTTTGACCTCTACCGTTTGCTCTTGTGCTGGGCATGGGTCCCCCTCTTCCTTATATGTACCCCAACTACCCCATTGCGTCCTCCCTTCAGGGTCGGGATCCACCTTTTGGGACACTTCATGTGCAGTCTCCCCATCCTTGTGCTGTGAGTCCCCGCGTGTGGGGGAGTGGGGATTGTACCGGGTGGAAGGAAGTCTTTAACGCTGATAATGTAGGGTGGAAACCGAGGTGGGAGCAATGCCGAATTGCTTTTCCCTCTCCAGTGCGATCCGTTCCACCCTTGCGCAGGTAGTCCAAGAAAACAAATCAGAGCATGGAACCCAGGGAGCAACTTCTACAATGTGTCCCCAGGTCCTTTTGGCATTATGATCACTGATTTCAAGCCCCGAGAACTCAACATGAGGCGCAAGGCCTTAAGGGCCGGCTCATCTTTTAAAGAGGTTGTGTTACCCATCTTAGGGTCTCACCCACCCTGGAAGACCGCTCAGCCCGCTCACACTTCGGTTTCCTGTTCGGGCGCCAGATGTTGGGTTGATGTACTCAGCCCAGCCCCTTGGCTAGCAGGGAATGCGGGACTCTGTTCAAGGCGGGAAAGGTGAATGCGGTTCCCCAGCCTTCCCCAAGACAATCAGACACCGCAGGGAGTCAGATCAAGCAGGAAGTCATTTATTAGCAGCCACACTCAAGCTTATATAGAAACCCAGCGAAAAGAGGAAGTGGGTGGAGCCTATAACAGTAAAGGTCAACTTGTTTTTATATTTTTTATGGGACCAAAAGGCCTATCAATCTGGTGGTGTTCTTTGATTGGCTTAGGCCTTTGCGTGCTCACAAGGTTGGCCTGCCCTCCCCTGGGCTCCTCAGCGCCATCCTTGTTGCACCCTATAAGAGAGGGACAGTGAGAACGAGAGAGAGAATCAATTTTATTAAGTTTTTCATGTGGCTTTTGTTGTTCCTACACTTTCTTTGTGTACCTGTGCTGGGGTTTGAACTTGAGTCCTCACGCATGCCAGGCAAGCACCCTAACTGCCAAGACACCGCTCTAGCCTTTCCATTTTTTTTTTTTTGTTTTTGAGCAATTTGTTAATATTGTATTAGAAGACCTTGTTTTCTTCATAATATATTTGTCTTGCAAATAAATTTATTTTTCATATCTGTGCACCAGAAATAGCATTTGATTGTAATTTATGAGTTAGTATAGGAAAAAAATTATTTTAAAGAGTTTGGGATATTCAACTAGCAGAACTAAGCTTGTTTAGTTTTTTTCTACCGAAATGTCCAACAGGAGGGCTTATCTTTAGAATCGTAGGAGCAAAGGCCTTATGAAGCTCGATATGGGCAGTGTCTGTCTGCACCAAGTGATATCACTGGTAATAATCTGTGGCATGCAAGAAAGCTCTGCAATCTTTTCTCAAACCAAACATTTATAGGAGCTTCTGATTTCTTTTGGTTAGAATCTATGTTCACCAAGCAGCTTTGGATTTTTATTTGCTGTTCCACATTGAGTTTTCCAAAAGTTAAATTTTACTGGTCCTATCATCATGATAGTCTGGCACATGTAACAGTTTCTGGTTTTGAATGAGTGCTATTATGCTGAGTTTGTGCATGTGTTTTTTTATTAACTTTGATGGCAGGAGGCAATAGTGAAAAGCAGACTCATTGTCACTGGACTAACAAAATGGACTGTATTCAGTTTGCAAGATTTAAGAGGTATATTGAAATGTGATGCAACTATCAAGATAAGGAAAATGGAAGATCTCTTGGAAGAAAGACAGCTAGCTGCTTTTATGGACTTCACTTTTCACATTTATTATTATTATTTTTTTTTTAGAGGAAGAGGGTACAGTGAGAGAGAGAGAGAGAAGTAATTTTTATTTAGTTTTTCATGTGACCTTCTTTCTTCAGACGTTTTGTTGTGTGCGTGATGCTGGGGTTTGAACTCGTACACTCGCACACGCCAAGAAGTGCTGTAATCGCAGAGCCACCGCTCCAGCCCTCATTTTTCACTTTTAACTTGAAGGTCATATTTGATCATGTTTGGGTTGTCTGGATGTTAGTGAAAGTTCCTAGAACATCCATTCAACACACATTGAATGGTTAATGAGTATGTGGAAATGCAATTGTAAATAAGATAACCATGCCTGCTTTCATAGAACTTAAAGTCGGCATTTAGTAAACGATGTAACTTGTAATATAATGTCCAGTATAACAAATGTTATGAAAACAGTAATTCAGGGCAAGAGAGTAAAGAGTAAGTTGGGTGTGTTAGAGGTAGTGGTCAAGAGGTGTTTCTTATACCACTCACAGAGATATCTAAATGTTTGAGGGAAGAACAGTTCAAGCAGAGGAAGCAGCATGTGAAAAGGCCCTGGGGAAAAAGGGTACTTTTGTACTGTAGGAACAGTAAGGGGCTTTTCACGGAGCAAATTGAGCACAAGGAGCCTGATAGAAGATGAGAATGTCAGACCCTAAGAGCAGTTAGGTGAGGAAGCTTCCCTGGTTGAAATAGTACTTCTTTGTTATTTAAATTACCATTTGAATGCCTTCACTGTGGTCAGGATTAAATGAGTGTGTGACAATGGTGTCCAAAAAACAGCATCAAAATGTTTTCGGTGGTCCTAGGGCTTGAACTTAGGGGTCCTCTACTACTGAGCTATAACCTCAGCCTTTTTAATTTTTTAAATTTTGAGACAGGGTCTCATTATGTTGTCCAGGCTGACCTCAAAGCTGCAATCCTCCTGCCACAGACTCTCCAGTAGGGACAATTACAGGTGTGTGCCACTGCACCTGGCCACAAAAAAAAAAAAAAAAAAAAGATTGGTTGTGATTTGTGGTTAGCCATACTGACACACAGAATTCTGTAACATATGTTGAAATAATGATATTTTGTTTACACACATGATTGTTGTGTAAATCGTGTGAGACTCGATCAAAACCTGCCGAACATTCTGTGAACAAGTTCATGGTAATTTTGAATAAGAAATTAAAATTAAGATACAAATACTTAATCTTGAATTTTCTTGATCCTGCCCCCAGATCTAGGATTGAATTATCAGCAGGTAGAATTCTATAGCAGAACTTGTTATTTTTCTTTAACTCTGGAAAGTACTAAAACATTAGTGTATTCTTAAAAGAGCTGAAGTCTTAAAATATTTCAAATATAACTAGAACACTTCTTCATTTAGACTGTGAACCTATAAACGTTCCTTCTCTCCACTGAATCTTTATCTTGATGGCAACATCATGTTTCATGTTTTCTTGTCATTGCAAAATAACAGAGTTAATTTTGTCAGTTCAGTGACACTGAATTCATATTGTCTCCAATTAACCAATAAAAACAGATGTACAAACTAGAGCAGAAACCATACTCATTCTCTCCTGGAAGCTGTTACATGTACCACAAACAAGCAGTGAAATTTAACTTTTAGAAAACTCAACATGAAATAACAAATAAAAATGGTAAAGATGTTTAAAAAGTGCTTTTGTATTTAGAATTTATTTTCATGTACATAATCTCATTTAGTTTTACCCTCATAACATTGAGAAGGTATCATTACTTTTATTTCCTTTATTGATATCCTCATTTTATGAGGGAAATTTGAAGATGGGGATGCCAATCCTTTTCCTGAGAATTCATAAGCAGTTTAATTGCAGAGGTAGAGTTCACAAACATTTCCTGTCTCCACAGCTCTTGCCTCTCCTACATTATACTGCATTTCACTGTGTTTCATATAAGATTCTCCTAGACAGGGCCTGATTGTAAGCTGGCCACCATTAGTGAAATGACATTAGCTAAATATGATTACATCTTAATGTTCCCTGAAAGGATTAGACTAGTTAAGACACACCAAAGGGAAAAGCAATTATCTATTGAAATATGAATCTCTTGATTAGAACTGGAAATTATATCTTGACATTAGAATGTTCATCTGGAATTTTAGAAAATCTGAATATAGTAATTATTTCCTACTCAAAATGTGGTAAAGAAATTCAGTGGGACTAGTTTTGAGGACTTTTTGTTGAGTGCCAAAATTAAAATAGAACATTTTCCTGGAAGAGTAAGTTCACCTAATTGACTCATTGTTTAGAGGAACATAGTCCTCAGGAAATTCCAATTTCATGAGAAATATATGTACCTGCATTGTTTTTTCCCCAGTTTACCTTACAACCTAATGAAAACCATTATGTTAGCCCACTGTAACATGTATTCAACTTGTAGTAGTGTAACTTGGAGTGTGCCATTTTTACTTAAATGGCCTTCAAATTTTAAAATGTGAAATTTATGATTGCTTCTGTAAGACTGGTAGCCTCCTTGGTGAAAATTCCCCAAGGTTCCTTCAAAATGCAGTATGCTGCAGACTTCCAACCATCTGAGATTTACAATTATCACAATATATGACAGTGATTCTCCTTCCACTGGATGTGGGGCACACTCACCAAATACCAATTACCTTACAGAACTGAACTAAAATAACTATTTCTTTTTTAAAACTCCTACCCTCAGTGACTTGTATAGTATCTGGTACTTGTCAGGGTCTAAGTAAATATTGAATGAATGAATATATGACCGACTGACTTTCATTCAGTTTTTAGTAGGATTGACTTGAATCATATCTTTGTGGGTTAAAAAAAACCTCAGAAAACTGGGTTAAGTAACTTGCCTAGGGATTTAGTTAGTATGTAGTAGTGGTAATGGCCAAGGTTAGAGTTGATTCTTTTATGGTAGCATCCCCTCCACTTTCCTTTTTATGGAAAATTTTAAAAGGTTTCAAAGACACATTCATAAGTAATAAACTCAGACTTCTCTGCTCCCAAAGAATTAATTCCCCTTTTCTCTATGTTCTCACTAGATCGTGAACAAATTGAGGTCTTGTCTTTTTTATGTTTATATCCTTATGCTTGGTACATTGTCTGACATAGTAATATTTCAAGATTTTTTTTCTGAATTGAAATCTAATTAACTTAGCTTTTGTTACTTAGCAATTCTGAGACTTAAGTGCTTATGGTTATGACATTAACTCTCTGAGGCCTTTCATTTGTTAATATTAATTTCCTAATGTATTACATTTGGGATAGTATATAAATTTTTGATCCAGTTTATTTAGTTTTAGTTATTATGACTATTTTGTAAGAGAAAAGCAGTCTGGTAGAAATTAAGATCTATGGAAATATCAGTGAATTGTTTTATTTAATAATATAGTCTGCTAGCTTTTGCTTTCCACTTCTTCTAGCTTCAGCCAGCACATAAATCAATTGATGTTTTATTGAATTTTGTTATTATTTGGTATAGCTTAAGCAAGAATAACTTAGTGATCTTATTCAAAATTTTCAGCATTCAAATTTTTCAGCATTGAGAAATCTTCTGTGTTTTTATTTCAAGTTGCTGTTGATATTCTACTCATTTGTTTTATTATACTTCTATGCAATCCTTAACACAGATGAGCTATAAAGCACTATAAAATCTATCACAGTTGAAACTCTAGACCTTCCCTCAACCCATGAGGATCCGTTTGGCAGGAGGCCACCAAAACCAGCTCTTTTTGATGCTTTAGTTTCCAGTTTCTCCTTTAATTGCTGCCAAACTCTGAACACTTGGGAATTTAATTGCTCATTATATTTGTCATGGTGGTGTCACAGACCTAAATAAAGGCTGTTACGTGCAAAATATTTGTGGGTATTAATTTGGCCTAAACATATATGTTGGATTCCTTGTTTTTCTACATTGTAAGGTATAGCACATCCAGACAGAAATGAGACAAAATCCTACAAGGGGCTTGTTCCCCATTAGACTCTACTAGTAGATTATTGTTTATTCAGTCCCTAAACAACACCTAAAGGAGGACCTATTTAGAACTTGATCATATTTACTTTGTGCTGTTTACTTTTTAGAAGCTGTCTCCTGGTGTTTGTTAGAACCCTTGGGGGCAAATCCCTGCTTTCTCTCTTAGTAGCAAAATAACCTTAGGCAAGTTGTCTTAATCTCCCCGTGGCTGTTTCTTCATTTTGCAAAATAAGGATACATGTGGTTGTTGTGCAGATTAAATGTGTAAAGCTCCCAGAACAGTTCCTAACAGAGAGTAAGTCTTCAATGTTAACTGGTTATCTATAGCCCATCCTTATGTAAACCCTTGCTTTTCACAGCTTAGGGAATGTCCATCAGGAGCTGTATTCAGTACCTTTCAGGATCTTCTAGATTTCCTGTGTTTCCACTTGCTGCTTGCTCCACGGTGCCTAGTCTAGTTCACCTGCTAGGTTTTAAAATTAATCACCGATTTTTCTTGTACTTGTTTTTCCTGTTCTGAGGTGAACTTTATTCATTCACTTTCTTTGTTATTTTATTATTTTTTTGCCCTTTCCCTTTCTTCTTTCTTACAAAGAGATGATGATGTGCCACTTTGCTTCTGCTGTGACATTTGTTGCTTTCTCATGTGATCTAATTGGTCAAAGGAAATAAGGAGGCACTGGAAAGGTGGAGGGTAAGTCACCACCACAGACAAGGTAATTTTTCAGAATTGTTGGGAACTTTTTTTATCCTGGACAAAGGATATGTTTGTCATATACCTCAAATTGTATTTTCAGGTAACTCCCTGCTAGCATTAAAAAATGACTTGTCAAGATATTTTTTCACTTATAAATACATTCATAATTTTGCTCAGACCCAGACCCCTTATGAACTGAGCTGAGAAGACATTGATGAGGCCATTGGCTTTGATTTTACATTTAGTTGACCCTAATGTCAGAGAAGTATTATTGACTGTGAACGTGGTAGTGAGGCTGTTTGCCCATTACCCCATAGCTCTCTGATGTTTAAATTTGTTGAAAAGATAAGCAGATAAAAATAATGCATAGCTTTAGACATTTATTCCAAAGGATATCAAGGAGATCAGAGGGAGGGAGTATGGGGGAATCAACTCAGAGCGGAACCTTCGACTTCTATGAGAAGTCCAATTAACACGGGGTTAAATAGGGGGAAACATGGAACCATGGAGAACCCAAGGGGAGAAACCATGGAATGGCATCATCTTTGGCTTGCTCTGCCATTATATATTTGTTCTTGATTGTTTGATAATGATCCCCTCCTAATTGTAAGACCATCTTTAACAAATTAAAAAAAAAAGACATTTATTCCAAATGTAAGAGCCTGAATATTATCAGAATAAGAAGTCAAGACATGTACCTGTACTTTGATACTGTTCTGTATTTTTCATTAAATATAAAAGTAATCTTGGATGTGAATTTCATTTCTCGACATGGAAGTATTTTTGGTCAAGGTAACAGATTGTTTGAATTCCTATAGTCTTACTTTGTGTGTTGTTCTGTTGGGCACAATAAGATTTAAGTAGACTTGGAGCAAAATACATGCAGCATATTTTTTTTTGTTACTTAACCTAATACTAATTTTAAGTTCCCATGCCATCTCATGAATTAATATGCTCTCCCAAATAAATTCACTGCTAAAACTGAGGCTTTTCCCTATTAAAATGAAGAATTTCCTTTAGAGGCTCTGGAATATTCTTTTAGCTAAAAGAAATTTGGATTCTTCAATTCAGGGAGCCATAGAGAGCTCAGGGGAGCTGCTTTAGGGCCTTTTCATTCTTTTGTAACCAAGACAATATTTTTATGTCCTGTCTTCATGCCTGGGAAAACTAGATAGTCAAGTATTGTTCCAACCCTGCTGTTTCTGCTGAAGATGGATCTTAAAAAGTTAAAAATCTAATAATTTTTTTCTTTATTCTTTGTAAACTTGTTTCCCTACAGTGGCTGACACCAAGATAAAGCATAAAATTTTAGTGAGGTTATCAAAGGGAAAGAAAGTGATGAGAGATTTCAGGGCCCAAGGGAAACAAGCAAAAAAAAAAATTATATATATATATATATTTCTCTCTTTTTTCTTTTCTTTCTTGTGTTGAGGTTAAACTCAGAAGCACTTTACCACTAAGCTACATCCCCAAACCTTTTTTAATTTTGAGACAGGATCTCCCTAAGTTGCTGTGGCCTCACTAAGTTGCTGAGGCTGGACTTGAATTTGTAATCTTCCTGCCTCAGCCTCTGGAGTTGCTGGGATTTCAGGCATACACCACTATGCTCAGTTATATTTTTCTTCATGGTCTGAACATACCAGACATTGTGATAAATAAGAAAATAATTACAAAATTTTTACATATAATTTAAATATAATTTTAATTTTTATAATTAAACTTTATAATTTAAATTTTAAATTTATAATTTAAATTTTTACATGTAATTTAAATAATTACAAAAATTACAAATTTTTTTTTGTAATAACGTGTGGATTCCTAAAATGATGTAATTTTAAAACTGTAAATTTGAAAAAGTAAAATTTCCTAAAGTATTATGTTTCCTAAAAGATTATCTACCTGTGGGTATTAGTGTAAAATGACTACAAAATTGGTGATATTTATTCAGTTAAAAAAGAACTAATAGGGGCTGGAGCCATGGCTCGGTGGTTATGGCGCTTGCCTGGCATGCTCGAGTATGTGAGCTCAAGCCCCAGCACCACATATATAATGAAGTCTCGGAGCAAGGGAAGCCACGTGAAAAAACTAAATAAAGTTGATTCTCTCCTTTAAAAAAATAAAAAACTAAATACATAAATGAAAAAGGACTTATAAATTATGAAAATTATATATTTATCATCGATTTTTGTCTATTACATTTTATTTTGAGGGTTTTCCTCAGGGACTTCCAACATGGTGCATTGGGATGTCAAGAGGTGGTGAGCTCTCAGTCTGTTTTTGCTTGTAAGTCCAAGCTTGCATTGTTCCACTGTTGTAGCAATCTGCCTTAAATCTTTGCTGTCCCTGACTTGGTTTTGGCTTGGGCATAGTTGCCGCAGTCTAGGGAGCAATTTTAATGCTCAAACTGAGATCTTAAAATTCCCTGTTAATTACCACAGAGCAGTTATAGGCCTTCCACTGATATTAACCATTAAACCAAACATTTCTTAGAGCATTGCTGGTCTTGAAGACAATACCCGAATGGAAGACAATTGTTTTTAACTAAAGAATTCAGATATAGTGTTGTTTAATTTTGTTAATCCCTGTTGGTAAATTCAAAGTTTCAAACTGAACAAAAAAATCTGTAAGAGGCACAGATTTATTTTTGTTAAATGACAAAAAATATGTGTACACATATATACACACACACCCCTGTGGAGATTTATTGAAAATGTAATCATAGCAATTAAATATCTGTTTCTACATATGATCTATAAACCATCTCTGGAGAAGAATCAATGTAATGACAGAGTTTTTCTTATCAAGAGCTAGTAATCTAAAGTTTGGGAAAACAAAACATTGGTTATGAAACTTTTTCCCACTAAGATTTAAATGTAAGACTTTTAGCAGTGATCTACCTAAACTAATGGCATTGATTATAGCAACTTAGTTACAAAGGAAAGTAAATGTAATTAATTTATGACCACAGAGAAAATATGGGTTGTGTCATTTATTATTAAATTGAGGAACAAAAAGATGGAGATTTAGAATTAGAAACCCTGAATTTAATTCATGACTCTGCCAATGATATCAGTAGTCTCATACTTTGGAGGCATTTTAGATAAAATTAACAATTTCATTTACATGGAACATCAGTTGGAAGAGTAATCACCTCTTGTTCTTTTTTAAGACTTCTAATATTTTTAATTAAATTTTCACTCATCTATTCCTGCTGTATGTTTGTAGTTATATTAGGCCTTAACAAAAACAGAAAGAACGTGGCAAATAATAGTAGCAATGGACTCAAAGGTATATCTTGTAGCCTTAAGAATTGTATTGAAAAGTCTGCTAGGAATCATGAAAAGATATTAGATACATATAATTCGAAGTTTAAATATATGAAAACTAAGATAATACAGTTCAAATATTGTGAACCTAGTAGTTGTGTATGGTCATTAGGTAATCAAGCAGCCAATGTAGCAAATGAATTGGTTTTATAGCATGGTCTGAATTTCTTTTATTATTTTGTGTTTATTCATACATCTGTCTTTGGGTGTGGAAAAAAAGATAAAATAAAAGGCAATCTGGTAATTAACTAATTTTTTGGAAAATTTAAAGTAAGAAAAACATCACAAACACATTGCTAAACAAACAGAGGAGGTATAGACTTTAACCGGTGAAGTACATATTTAATGGAAGAAACTGAAATCTTGAAAGTGTCAAAGCTTGTTAATATTAAATTTATTTTATTGTTAATATTTATTTTTTGGTATTATACATTAGAAAGCTAGAAAATTCAATATATAAAATACAAATATTTCTAAAAACTTAAAAAATTGCCTGTTTACGAACTCTTTTGAGGTGAAAAGCCATAAATCCATTACCGAAAACTTGGACAATGCCAAAATTATAGGAAACAAAAACATTCATTGAACAATTTTAAGTAAAGAGTTCCTACTTCATTTCTAGTGTTTATTGGTTTTGCTTGTTTGTTTTCCATAATTGTAATATATAGCATATTCAGTTTTATAGCGTATCTCTAAAAAATTTATATGCTATCTTAACATTGGCTTGTTAAAAATTCACATAAATAGCATTTGTAATGGCTATATAAATCACAAATTAAGTGCCCTATTTAACCATTCCTTTAATGTTGAAAATTTAGGATTCCCTCCCCATTTTTAATGTCATGAGTTGCGTGAACATCTATAAACATAAAATTCTTTTTAAAATTATTGTTTCTGCAAAAGTATTTGAAAGGGCACTGTAACATGTAAAGTGTAAAATATGTCAGTGTCTTTTCCTTTTTGTCTGACTGCTAGAATTAAGGCAAAAAAGAAATTAAAGCTGTATTATTTTGGATACCCAGACTCTAATTGAACTTCCTTTTGGTCTACAAGTGCTGAAAATGTATTTCTTAAAGAACTGGGTAATCCAAATTATTTAAATACTCATTTTTATAATTATAGATATATAAATGCCATGAAAACTATTTGGTATAAAAAGAAAAGATTACATTTTTGTCACTGAAATATCAAAATCTTATCAGGACAAGTTAGACTCAGGAATTGTATCTTTAGCGTAGAATTTCTACAAATAATAATAATTGAAAGCAATAGCTGCTGGCTAATATTTACCAGGCCATATATTTTGTGTGCCATTCTTTGTCTTAACTTTAGTGAATTGTAGTTGCATTATGATTCTTAACCAGAATTCAAACTGTCTTTTAGTTTTTATTTACTCATTTTGGGAAATAGACATTTTAATGAAAGTTTTAACTGATGCGTAGAAACATAAAAATTGTGCCTATTAATAATGTGGTGTTTGGATACCTGTATTCATTACAAAATGTTGGATACCTGATTTAAGTTAAACATATCTATCTCTTGAAACTCTCAAAAACTTTTGGTTGTATTATAATTTCATATGGAAAGATAAACAAATTTTAGGTGCCATAAATTTTCATAAAATGAACTAAACAGTACAGCTGAAGACCCTCTGGGACCTCCTGTGGTCAGTCTGCCAACTTCCAACATTGTGGATTAGTTTCCCTATTTATAAAGTAACAGCTTTACTGAGATATAATTCACATACCAAAGAGTTCATCCCTTAAGAGGACAGAGTTAATAGTCTTTAATATATTCAGAAAGTTGTGCTCTGATCACCACACATTCCAAGACATTTCCATCTTATCTCCAAGAAGCCCCACTCTCCATTCCCAACTCTCCCCAGCCCTTGGCAGCAGGAATCTGCTTTCTGTTGATTTGCCTGTACTGAACTTTGCATATAAATTGAATCATATAAAGCATCTCTCTATAGCTAGCTTTTTCACATGGCATAAAATTTCGGGGCTTTTCCAAATTGCAGAATGTATTACAGCTTCCCTTTCTGTAGCTAAATGATACTATGATATATTGGTATACTTCATTGTTTACCTGTTTGTCATTTGGTTGACTTTTGGGTTTTTTTTACTTTGCATCTTTTATGAATAATGCTATTATAAACAGCTGTCAAATTTTTTATGTGGGTATATGCTTTCATTTCTTTATATATGGTAGCTCTATTAATTATACTGTGACCATGCTTACCTGGTTCGTATGATAATTCTATATTTAACATTTCAAGGCAGTACTCCTGTTTTCTATAGTGGTTGCATCAATTTTCATTCCTAACAGCAATGTAAGAGTATTCAAATTTATATTTACTATTTTTTTGTTTTGATTATAGCCATCTTATTGGATGTGAAGTAGCATCTCATTCTGATTTTGATTTGCATTATCCTGAGGACTAATTATGTTGAATATCTTCAATGATTATCATTTATCTTCATATCATCTTTGGAAAACTGTCTATTGAAAACCTCTTTGCACATTAAAAATTTAGGTTGTTTTCATATTGAGTTGTAAGAGCACTTTACATATTCTAGATATAAGCCTTTTATCAGGTAAATTATTTTCTCTTACTCTGTATATTGTTTCACTTTCTGAATGAAGTCTTTAGAAGCATGAAGATTTTTAAACTTTGATGGCTTTAATTTATATTTGTGACCTTATTTATGAAGACTTTTGCTTAATCCATAGACAGAAAAAATTACCTGTGTTTCCTTTTAAATGTTTTAAAGGTTTAGCTCTTATCTAAGTCTCCAATCCTTTTTGTGTTGGATTTTATATATTGTAGTAGGTAGGTGTTTGACATTATTCTTTTGCATGTGGGTATCCAGTTGCTCTGCACCATCTGTTGAAAAAGACTATCCTTTTCTTCATTGAACCATCTTGATTCCTTTGTCCAAATTAAATTGACTGTAAATTTAAGGGGTATTTCTAGAGTCTCAGTTCTGTTCCACAGGTCAATATTTGTATTTTTAAAACCAGTTCCATAGGATCTGGTGTACTACAGTATTTAGTAAGTTGTAAAAGTAAGTTGTTCTTCTGTTTTTCAAGAAAGCTTGGCTATTCCATGCCCCCATATGAAAATATATTTTCATATGGATTTTGGGATCAGTTTGAAAAAATCTTAAAACAGAAAAGTCAGCTGGGATTTTGATAGGAATTGCATGCAATCTTCAGGTTAATTTGAGGAGAGGCACTCTCTTAGCAATGGTAAGCTTTCTAATCCATGGATTCGAGATACCTTTCTATTTAAGGTTTCCTTGAATTTCTGTTGGTGCTTTCTGCTTTTCAGTGCACAAGTCTTATGATTATTTTGTTAAATTTATTCATAAATATTGTTTCCTTCTAGAGGCTATTGCAAGTGAAGTTGTCATTTTTCATTCTGGGGTTAATTCATTGTATCTCCACCTTATTTTTGATCTTCATATAAGTGGAATAATTTTGACTGTGCTCTGTTTTACATGTTATTTCCTTTGCTCATTATTTTGTGAGATGCATGGATGTTACTTCATGTAGCTGTACTTTGGTCATTCTCATTGCTATGTAGTTTTCTAGTATGAATATATTATAATTTATATATTACATATTAATATGTAATGTTCTTATTTCCAGTTTTGGGTGATTTTGAATAATGATACTATCAGCATTCTTATACATGATTTTTGGTGAAAAAAATATATATACACATATATGTGTATGTATGTTCTGGGTGTCTTCCTAGGTGTGAAACTGCCAGGTTATATGGTATGTCTTGAATGTTCAACTATTTAATGTGCTTTACAAAGAGGTTGTAATAACTTACAGTTCCACCAGTAGTATTTCAAAATTTTATATTAAAAATACACCACCCCCACCATATGGTCTATCTTCACTTCAGACATTTCTAAAATATGTAGTGTTATCTTATTGTTGCTCAAGTTTACCTCTTACTGAGGAATAATGAGGTAGAACATCTTTTTTAAAAAATTTTGCTGATTTGGATATTATCTTTTAAAGAATGTTTCTTTAAGCCTTTTGTCCATTTTCCATTTTGTTATCTTTTTCATACTTGTTTGTAGGAATAATTTATTTTTGTGTGAATATAAGTCATTAAGATAATGTAGTACTGGCAAAGTATGCAAAATTGACCAGTTGGAATGAATAGCTTTAGAAATAGAAAGTGTATACACTTCAACTTCATTTATGGAAAAAGGTGGCTCTCAATTATAGATGATCCTTTTAATAAACAGTATTTATTAAAATGATTACCTATCTGATGTTATTTCCTACCTTACACCATATATAGATGCCATCTCACATGAGTTGTATATTTAAATATGAAATGACAGATAAAACTTCTAAAAGAAAATAGAACAAGTGCTCATGACTCTAAAATTTTCTCAAATTTCTTTAACAGGACATAAAAGCATTAATTTTTAAATTAAAGGATCTCATTAAATATAGGAAATTCTCTTCATCAAAAGACAGTAATAAAAATGTCAAAGGACAGGAGGAAGAGGAGGAAATGGTATTCATGGGGTTTATATCCAACAAAGTATGTTTTATCTGTAATTCAAACTATTTTAGATAAATTTAGATAATTTTCAAGATTTTCATTATGTAAGCTTATCACAGTGATTCAGGAGGCTGAGGCAAGAAGATCTCAAGTTTGAAGCCAGTTTCAACAACTTAGTGAGACCCTAAGCAATGTAGTGAGACACTATCACAAAATAAAAAACAAAAAGGGCTGGGTTTGTTGCTAGTGGTTAAATGCCCCCAGATTCAGTCTCCAATACCAAATAAATAAATAAAAATTAAAAAAGGATCGTGTTAAAGCAACTGTATTAATACATATGCATGTATGAAGATGAACCAACAAATCCCTTCATTACGTAAGTTGATGCTGAACCAATTAAAAAAGAGAAAAAAAAAGAAAAAAGAAAAAAAGGCTTATGAATATGTTAAAAAGATCTATGCCTTAATTTGACTTGTTATAAGAGAAAGATCAAGGTAAAACTAGTGTGATAGATACTAATAGATTTTAAGTCAGTTCTTATATATTGGAAATTGTTAATCTAAGTTCTTTAATTTTCACAAACCCCAAATGCTTATGTATAATTTGAGAATAGAAAGAACACATTGGTACTTAAATTTTATTGTTTAAGGGAACATTTACGAATTATTATGTTTATTTATGAATTATGAATGTTAGAGAAACATTTATGAAGTTTAAGTTCACTCTGACATATTTTCTTGATTTTATTGCTTTTCTAAGAACTTGCTATACTGTCAATTAATGTAAAAAACTGGTTTGACTTATATTTAAATGAATATATACATATGTGCATGCATACAATTGTAAATGTCATATATAGACTATTATTTACAGATGTGATTATAAAATTTTGGAACTTTTGTTATTATAACTGGACTCAGTCTGTCCATCCTATTAAAGCCTAACTTATTTAGAAGTAGATAATTATCATATACCATTCGTTGTGATTTAAAACTTACTGTATTGATTTATTTTTTTAATTCAAATCCACTTTTATAATGATGTTATTTTAGAGCACTACGTTTTATCTGATGAACTCTAGATGTTTTCCTGTTTTTAGGTAATACTTATTTTTTCTTTTTACCTATTTAAAAAAATGATAGAAACGACTTCTGTGACAGCTGTATCATGTTTTTATTTTTTTCTGTTGAATCAACTGTCGATTTTAATGAATCCTACCTAATTAAAGTGGTGTGCATATTTTTCATGAGTCCACGATCAATATAATCAATTATACTTTTATATGATTGTATAGATATAATATTTCTCAGGCTGTTGGAAGGCTAATGTAATTTTTTAATGTGTTTCAGAATTGTGAGAAGCTGGAGAATAATTTTGATGACATCAAGCACACAACTCTTGGTGAGCGAGGAGCTCTCCGAGAAGCAATGAGGTAAGTCTAGGTCACCATAGCAACAGTCACAGATGTGGTAAAGAAAAAGTCATTCTTCATTATTGGGGGAACAAATGAGTTCATTGCCACCATTCAGCTCTGTTCTCTAAGGTATTAATTTGTCAGTGGAGAGACTTCCCTTGAGGCTGTACTTTGGTTTTGAAGCTGCATAAATGTTAAGCCTCAGTGCACAGTAAAAAATGTAAATGTTTAATTTGTTACTTAAAATGCTTAAGGGGTGTCTTGTTTTATATTTATACTAAACTGTGTGATTGAATGAAAATATTGTTCATCTAAATTCTGCCTGTATATGTAAAAAATAAACATTGTACAATGGTGGCTTAACAGTATTTCCTCCTAATTAATATTTAATTTAAAAAGAGGTACTTAAAATTTCATCTTCTATTAGATTTTATAGGATTATATTATAGTATTTTTAAAGTGATTTACATTTTCACACTATTACAAAGCATATAATTAACTTCTTTTCAAATATACTGGTCTATAATGAACCTGAGTTTTTTTCTTTTTCACTTCTTAGTATGTCTGTTTTTGAATATTTCCTTGAAATCTCCCCAGACTTGATGCCTTTAAATAATTTTCAGTGAAGCATCTTTTAAATCTATTTGATCAGAATCCAAAAAGAGTCTTTTTTACTATATGCTAAAAATGTGTGAGTAATAAGACTGGTCATCCTTAGAGTGGGAATAAAACAAACCATACTACTCTTCAAAGTTCTGAGCTTGAACCTTCCAGTGGGATAATTAACAATATTTTTGTGAATAATTAAAAATATTTACCTTTATTTTGCTTATGAAAATAAATTGATTTTTAAATATATTTTCTTATATCTTGTTTCTCATTTGTTATTATTTTAAGGCTAAAGAATGTTAAAATAAAGGAAAGGACAAACCTGAAGGACTTCCTAGTGGTTTTGATACAATTTTGTTATTGCTCACACACAGTTACCATATACTTTAGTTTAGAAGCTGCTCTCATTTAGCAACCTCCCTTTTACCATGCAAGCAGCAGGAGAAAGTAATTAAATTTAATAGAAGCTGCCCTCATTTTGAAGCCACTTCTATTTAAAACCACAGGGGGAGGTAATTAAATTTAATGGAAACAGTAGCTTCTACACAAAGATACATGGTACTTCTGTATAGATGATTATGATGTCACAAAAAGAGGAATAATATATTACTAGTACTGAGAAATTACCAGCTGGAGCAAGGGAGTCCATTTTATTGTTAATGTCTTTACTAATAAAAAAAGGAAAAAATAAAACCAAGTACACAATAGAGAATTTGTATCTATATAAATTGTAGTCAGACATTCTCAGAAAGTTTAGGTTTTTGAAAATAGTCATAAATTAAAAATAAGGTGTAAAATATATTGGGGAAAGACTAATGCAGAAATTATGAATGAATTCCTGTTTTTTCAATGTAGTCTTTATTCTCTAAGTAAAACTAAGATAGTACTATAAATTGAGCATTATTCTTTGCAGTGCTTATAATAATGATTTTGAATACATTAGGTGTGCCTACTAATATTTATTTAGAAAACTACAATTATTTTCTGTATTTTTATATCTATTCATTTTGAAGTAAATGCATGGACAGGAAGACAAAGAGGATGACAGCTCTCATGCTTTGAATAAAAGGACTGAAGGCCAAAAACATAAAAAGAATTGAAAAGGGACAATGTGAATGAATGTGGGTGTGAATGAGGGAAATACAATGAATGAGGAAAGGACATGTAATCAGTGTAGGAGATTTGTCATCTGTAAAAAAACAAATTGAATTATGGAAGAATGCATATGAAGAGATGGTTAAATTCTGCCAAATGTTACAGTACATACCATTTTAGAACAGGATGCCATGCTTTTAACAATAGTAGAGATGAACTGATGAGAAAACCAAGTTATTAGTTACCTGGTTAGAGTAATCTCTCAACTACCCACACTATGAAAGAAAGCTGTGGTCCAGATAATTTAATCAGAATTTAATTACATGGCAGTGAAATGTACTTGTTTACAAATGTTGCATGTTTTATACACTTAGCACACGTATGAACACATACACATGTGTGACTGGTCATGTCTGTCTGGAGTCCCAGTGAAATAAGGTAACAACTGATAGCATTTAACAATTTAGGTTACTGTGGGTGGGACATCTTTGTTTTGGAAAATGCAGTGAGAACTCACTCTGTCACCTGTGAGATTCTGAAAATAAGTAAACACAATGTGATTAATTCAATAAGAGGAAAAATGCATGAAGAGACAAAAGTAATTATTGTCTCAACTGTGATCAGTGTTTCCTTAAATGAAGAGTTTCTTGACTGAAGAAAACCACAGAACCCTAATAAATTTGCCCTAATTTTAAAAGTGGACAGTTTTGCAGGTGGAAGGAACAGTATAGAGCAAAGGTGTGGAGGCTGCAGGTTTAAGATGTGTTTCAGAAGCGGTAAGTAGTCTAATGTGATGGAAAGCAAGGCCTTCAAGCCTTTTGAATATTATGTTTTAATCATAAAACTCACACAGGTTTGGGGCTGGAGCAGTGGCTCAGCAGTTACAGTGCTTGCCTGACAAGTGTGAGGACACTAGTTCGAACCCCAGCACCATATACACAATTAAGTGTCAGAAAACCAGATTAAAAACTAAATAAATTTGATTCTCTCTCATTGTTCCTCTCTCTTAAAAAAGTAAAACAAACCACAGCAACAACAACAAACTCACACAGGTGGGGACTGGAACCGCAGCTCAGTGAGTGGTAGAGCACTTGCCTGGTTTGCTTTTAAGGACTCGGGTTCAAACTCCAGCACCGCACATAGAACTAAGTGTCAGAAAGACAAAAACCAGATGAAAAAAATAAATTAATTCTCTCTCTGGAAAAATAAACTCATGTAGGTGGAACTTTTCTATAAATAACTATCAATACTATGTCTCCAAATGTGCAAGGAACTGTTGCGTGGAAATGGAGTAGTGGAGACTTGCCAGGGCTGGCAGGGGCAACTCAATATCGGGTAGTGCAAGGAAGGAACTACAAGACACAGGTATGAATAATTTAACAGAAGCTCAGCATAGCGGAGGGTCTCAGGAAGCTGACTGAAAATGTGTGTGTTAACGCATTCTACAGCCCAGTTACATATATGACTTGCCTTAATAAAAATTTGAACTGTTTTGAGGAGAAAAGGTGTATTTTGAAGGAGGGGAGTGACCCTGTAAAGGTAATTTGATAGCTCTGTAGAGTTGGAGAACAGGGAGAAGATACAATGCAGGGATAGATAGACAAGATTGTGCATTTATTTAATGAATTTCATTGGGTTTCCCAGGTAGTGCAGTTACACATACAAATGATCCAGTCCCTGCCCTAGATCAGCTAGTAGTCTAGTGGAGGAGACAGATAGGAAAAGCAACTATTCATGAAGACCCAGAGACAGAGCATTTGAGTCTTTCTTTTGAACTCAAACCCTTAGTGATAGCTCCTCTCTTGGTCCATTGAGATGGTGTAACTGGGCTATGGGAGCATCCCTTGTCTCACTAGTTTGATCTCTTCAGCAACCTTTGGGAGGTTTTGTGTGCCCACAGTGGTGCTCTTTCCCTGAGAATTTCTAGCCAGGAAGAACTGGAGCATATCTGGACTGAATTTGAAATTTACAGATTGTGGTTCCTGGGTTAGGGTTACCAATTGAGCACTTCCTTATCTGGTAAGGTTCCACTATTTCTATGAGCTCAGAACAGGAAAAGAGGAGTATGTTCTTGCTCAATTCTCTGCCTCCTCATCCAGCCTCTCTTTGGGACAGTCTGCCATGAAGTCGGATTCTTGTTGCTTTGTCAGTATTTTAGAGCAAGAATCATTTTGGATCCCTCCCTTGCTTCCCTTATCCCACATGTGAGAATGCCTGGAGCCTGAAGTCATGCTGTGTAAAAAGCCCAAGGGTCTGCAACCTTCTCTGGAATGTTCTGGCTAAATAAAATTAAATAAATACATCAGAAATAGTGGAGTTCTCATCCATGGGAAGGCCAGAGTGGGCTAAACCACATGTACACACCTCACACATTTATACACTCTCTTTCTTACAAAAAATTAGAATAAAAGATATATCCGTAAGAAAGTAATGGACGAAAAACAAGTGTAATGCCATATGGAGGAGATGGAGTGATTTTTATATGCCAAGCCATGATTTATATTTAGACAGCCCAAGAGGATTAACAAAAAACCAACCAACCAACTACTCTGAGGAATTCTGAAAGGGGCGGGAGTATGAGAGGCCAGTGGTGCAGCATCTACTTTGTGTGTCTGAGGCCCTGGGTTTCATCCTCAGACCCACAAACTTAAAAAAGCAACAGTTAAGTGAACTTTAAAGAAGCAATAAGAATTTATTAATGTGATCATATCCATAAAGATGGAAATTCATGAACTTTGCTATATATGACCCATAACCAGTCAGTGGCTCTAATTGAAAGTAGAACTTGTAAAGATCCAATAAAGTTATTGTAAGCCAAAGTACGGCAAGACAGTCAGAAGATGTTGAATCACTCAGTAAATGATATTAAAAGGTTGTTTTGCTTTTTGGGAAAAAACTCACTTCATATTTTCACTTTATTTGCATCAAAGCAAATCATGTATATTAAAAAACTAAGTGGCAACTGGAGCAGTGGCTCAGCAGTTACGGTGCTTGCTTGGCATGCATGAGAACGTGGGTTCAAACCCCAGCATCATGTAAGCAGTGACTTGTCAGAGCAATGAAAAACTAAACAAAATAGATTCTATCTCTCTACTGTCCCTCTCTCTCCTTAAAAAAAAAAAACTAAATTAAATGAATGATATAAAAACTTTTGTTAAAACTCAGTGATTTTGGAAGTGACTCTCATAGATTCAGTGGAGAACGAAATGATAAATTAAAAAGATTTGAAGAAATCATCAGGCTTTGTTTACATCCAAACTTCTATTAATGGGAAAATTTGTAAAATTAAAAGACATCAGCATACTATATTGCCATCTATGTCATAAATTTAAAACAATTAGGAGCTCAGTGGATAATTGGCAAAATGTACCCAAGAAACTCCTGAAAAGATTCAACTCTATTGGCAAATAAATATATAAATAAATAAAACACCAAAAAAAAAAACCTATAAATATCTTGCCTTTGGTGTTATTGCAGTTTGGTGGGTAGGAGGTTTTTGAGTGCTAGAGATGAAATGCTAAGACAGCTCATGAAGGTTGGAAATTGCTGTTGCATTTAAAGAAAACAGTGTGCTAGTAAGTGCTGAGAGCCTTAGAATGAACACACCCTTTTATATTTTCTTACCTTATAGAAATATATTGTGCAGAAGCCATAGAAATTGTGACCCATCTGGATTTGATTTTCAAATTATGGACTATGGCCTTAAACAAATTGAATGAAATCTAATTGCCTAGTAGTACAGAAATAAATTAAGAGTCTACAATACATACTCATGAGTATATGGTAAATTGCAGCACATTTACTTCTCTATCTGGACATGAAAATGATCTTTATCATGGTCTTGTAGTGACACAAGAATTCCTATGTTATAAAGTTCAGTGAAAATACCAAGAAACAATTGCTTATAAAACATGATTATGACCAAATAAACTATATGTATGTATAGAGAGAGAGAGTCAGAGAGAGAGAGAGAGAGAGAGCAGGGTAGAGGAGGGGAGGAGAGGAGGAATGAAACATAGGTATTATATCTGGGTCATGGACATGCAGATACTTTTTCCAGGTTTGTATTTCTCTGCTTTTTAAAAATAGTCTGTAAGGCAATATATCAAGAATAATTAGAAAAACAATGAATAATAAAAGTAAGCTGGGCCTTCTGGCATAGCCTATAATCCCAGCAGTCTGGAGGCTAAGACAGGAGGATGGTAAATTCAAGGCTGGCTTCAGCAACTTAGTGCTAAGCAACTTAGCAAGACCCTCAAAATAAAAAAAAAAATTAAAAAGAAATGGCTTGGGATATGTCTTATTGGTTAAGTGCCCCTGGGTTCCACCCTCAATATCAAAAAATAAAAAAGAAATAATAAAAGTAAAAAGAACAGATATGAAACAAGTACTAAGATAAAAGAATCAAATTGAGACTCCAAAATAATTTTAGATAAATTAAAGTTGTAATTGATTTTTGTAGAGTAGGATTGAAACCCTCATAGAATTGACATGAGAAAAGAGAATATAAGATTTACTTGTGATTTTTGAGAATTGATAAATACAAAATTTACTATGTTTGTATACATTTTCTTTAAATGGTATCTAATATTTATTTGAGAGCATATTTTTTTTCAGCACTCGGAGTTGAACCCAGTGTTACTCTACCACTCAGCCACATCCATAGCCCTTTTTTAGTTTTTATTTTAAAACAAGGTCTCCCTAAATTTTGCAGTCTCGATTCAAACTTGCAATCCTTCTGCCTTGGCTTTCCAAGTAGCTGGGATTATAGGAATGGACCCTTATCCCTTGGTTTTTATTTAGAAAAAATTATGTATGTCATACATAAATAATTGATGTATTCTATGTCATACATAGAATTGATTGTAATAGAACAGAATTTATTGTCATTTTAGCATTTAGAACACCAAACGGAATATTTCTTGCCTGACTTTTTTTTTTTAAAGAGAGAGAGATAGTGAGGGGGGAAAAGAGAGAGAGAGAGAGAGAGAGACAATTGATTTTATTTAGTTTTTCATGCAGCCTTCGGTGCTCTGAGACTTCGATGTGTATGTGGTGCTGGGGCTTGAACCCACCCACGTAACTGCTGAGCCACCGCTGCAGCCTCTTGCCTAACTTTTATAGTATCCTTGGTGGTGTTCTGTGTGAAAATCTTCTACAGGATTCCTGGAGGTAAAACATTTTAGGACGCATAAGAAAGCATCATCTGTAGGTAAAATCTATGGTCTACAGTGTGATAATGAATTTAGAGGCAGATTTCTAAATTTAAGTATGCTTATCTTAGCCAATTTAATCCTTTTATCATGCCAAAGAGATTTTGTTTTTGTACTACATTATTTTGTGCCTTAGTGCCTGTAATGAATTCTAAGTGTCAGGTGGAAAGGTGGGGCCATTTTTGGCATTGTCTCCTTCTCTCTTCAGTTCCAGAAACAGTAGTGGTCCATGGGTTTTAGGTGATATGTGTGTGGATTTACATGTATTTGAATTGAATGACTTGAGAAAAGGACATGTTAAATTCTGAAAAAGAAGAGGTACATAATAGAACACAGTGTATGCAGCTCATTATGGAAAAGGAAATAAAAATGCTATTGGGAGCTTTTTGACAGTGGCTTAATGAATACATAAAATATAGATTGGTTAGATTTATATATTTCTATAGTAAGAATACTAACTGTATTTTGGAGTATCCACATTGCCAGTTAGAAGTTAGTATTTTGTCTGCAGAACCAAGTCTATTCAGTGAGAGCTGTTATATTTAGAATATTATTATATATATGAATTACCAGGTCAAACATATTTGAAATCTGCTTTCCTTTTTGCTTGGCTTTGTCATGTGTTAAGAATTTTGTCACTAGATGGTGGTGTTGAGTTACATAGTTTATGTTTGCTGGCTTTTTTTCTGGTGTGTGGAATAGTATTTGTAAGTACGTCATAAACTCAGCCATGCATAAAGAGTTCAATATTTGTGTAACCACGTCAATTTGGACACTCATTTTTAAGAGTCGTAACAATTCTAAATATTTTTTGAGTCAACGGATTAAAATTGTTGTAATGTGCAATTTTGACTCAGAGACTTTTAGAGATAAAAGGAATATAAATAGTAATCAAAACATTATAAAAAAATGGAAGTCTGAGGAAATTCCAAAATAACTTATAAGTATTTTTCAGTTTTTTGAATCTATCCCTTCTAGATGTATTAGCCTCAAGTATATCTTTAATTTCACTCCTCTGTTAATATCCAGTGGTACACAGGTGATTGCCAGTTGATCCAAGGGTTGTTTAACTATGCACTGTTACCTAGGTGTTGTTTTACCTTTTATAGTTTTATTGCTTTAATTATGTTGATTTTGCATCCCTTGTTAAGGGATGCAACATTGGTATTTCTTTAACTGATACTTTTACATGAACTGGAGTTAGGAATCACGTCTATGAGTAATTTTGTTTGTCCATGTAAGATTTAAAGGTAAGAATGATATCATTTTCCTATTAAATTTATTCTTGGAGATATGTTTATGTGTTTTCACGTGTGTTCATGTGTGCATATTTACATATATCCTACATGTGTACATATATTTTACATAATGTGTATTTGTGCATTTGTCTATGTAATAATCTCCCCCTCTTGGTCAAGGAAGGCTTGCAATGTATGACAGCATTTGGAGTCTAGAGTTCCCTTTCTTTTACGCATATCCTTTAGCATTATAAACTTATAAGGAGGTTCTGTGAAATTGTAAAAGCTTAACAAGATGGTAGGAGAAGGAGAAGGCACTCTAAATATTTCAGACTAGTGGATTGGTTAAGCTGTTTGGAAAATAAATAAAATACTATGAGATAAATTGAAGTGGGATTGAAGAAAAATATGAAATAAAATGAAAAAAATAACAAAATATTTCTGGTGAAATCAGCAGCTTATTT
The DNA here is from genome assembly GCA_004027875.1 of Aplodontia rufa. Classification (NCBI taxonomy): domain Eukaryota; kingdom Metazoa; phylum Chordata; class Mammalia; order Rodentia; family Aplodontiidae; genus Aplodontia; species Aplodontia rufa. The sequence continues at coordinate 755 of PVKS010021347.1, read as the reverse complement.
AATAGCATGAGAAGTTAATAAATTTTCTTTTTACACTTTGTTGTGTATGTCAAACTGGGGTTTGAACCCACATCCTCACGCATTCCAAGGCAAGCGCCACAACCATTACATCACCGCTCCAGTCCCAAGAAATTTTCTTTTTAAAAGAATAAATATATATTGTAGTGAAGTCAGTAATTGTAAACGATAATATTTGTAAATTGTTTTATTTACAAGGTTATCAAAAATAAATATGAATTACTTCAATAATTGTAAATTTCCATTTCAACTACATGAAAAGTTTGACAAAGTATGATTAGATTCAGAAACAAGAGATTAGTTCTTTTCTTGATCCTTTCTAAATTACACTTTTCTAAATTTCTCCCACCAATTGTATTCAACAGGAATCTCCCATACCAGCAGAATTTCTTAATCTAGACAGGAGAGAATGTCTTGTTTTTATCATTTCTATTACAAAATGGTGCATATTGTACCATGCCTGCGGTAGTTTCCTTGGTTTTGTTCATTGCACCTAACATGTGAATAAGGAAATCAGGCTGAATACTTTTAGGCTTTTTGAAACCTAAATATAAAAGCACAACATTACTTTTTTACAGATAAGGATAATATATCTGTGGTAATAAACATGATTGCAAAGCAGCTCAGCAGATATATGTAATTGTTTATATGTAATTATGTAACCTATGTAATTAACTTCATGTAAATTGTATAAGGTGAGTATATATGTGCGCATACATGTCCACATGCATGTGCGC
>PVKS010021346.1:0-35399 GCA_004027875.1 Aplodontia rufa | reverse complement strand
TCTTTTTATTGTTCTTATGTAACTCCTCTCCCAAATGCTCCCATTGAGGGATATTCAGGAGCCCCTCTTCCAAGAGCCAGGGACAACATTTCTCCACCGTTTTGAGGAACGCTCGGGCGGTGGCCGTTTTTAGAGGCGTTTCATTCTTTTTTAACAGCTCCTTAAGAGGCCGTTCCATTTTGACCCGTGATATTTCTGATCCCATTGTTAACCTTAAGCCCTTCCAAGATAGCTATCACAAAAATACACAAAAACCAAATGCACAACAATACCACAAACACACAAAGACTTACAACTTGACACAAATTCGTCTACTAAAGGACGTCCGACGCTGTCTTGCAGCCACTTACTTAGTCCCTCAGGGAGACTCTTCCGTTATCCCCGAGGTCTCTACTCCTATTCAAACAGGGTCTGCTAGTTAAATTTCAACTTACCATTAATACTTACAATTGGTTTTCGCTAGCCCCCTGTACAGGCCACCATTTGCTGCGTTCGACCAGCGAATCGGCAATAACGACACATACACGTTTGTTGCTCTCTCACGCTCTCTTTATTCAGGAAGTTGCACCGCTTATATAGCGAAGGTAACCCAATCAGCAGGTTGTTGCTATGAGGAAGAAAACTCTGCTGCTGGCTCCTATTGGTTGTCCCTAGGTAGTCAGATATTGCAAGCATAGGAACCAGGAACAGCACGAGGTCAGCTGACTTGGTTTGGCCAGCTGCCAGCCGCCATCTTAAAGCTGCCTGTGTGACGTGGGCCCCCGGGTGCCGCCTGCCACAGCTTTCCACAATGTTTGAGCCAGTGCAGGCCTACCAATAGTGCACAAGTGTTCCTTTCTCCCTATAACCCATCCAACATCTCCTATTGTTTGTATTCTTCCACTTTGCTATTCAGACTGGAATGAAGTGAAATCTTAAGTTTTGATCTGCATTTCTCTGATTGCTAGGGATATAGAACACTTTCTCATATATTTATTGGCTTTTTGAACTTCATCTGTTCAGAAGTTTATTTTTAGTTCCAAAGTCCATTTATTAATTGGATTGTTTATGGTTTGGTATTAAGTTATTTGTATATTCTAGATACTAGCCCCTATTAGAGGTTTAGTAGGCCATGATTTTCTCCCATTCTGTGGGTTCTTTCTTGATGCTCCTAATTCCTTGTCTGTGCAGAAGTTTTTCAGTTTAATGGCATACCCCTCATTGACTCTTGGCTTTAATTATCTCACTATGGGAGTCTTCTTAAGGATATCAGTGCCTACACCAATATGGTGACATGTGATGCTAATTTTTCTTCTAATGATTGTAAATGTTGCTGATTGTTGCTGATTTAGTTCCTAAACCGTTGATCCATATCAATTTGATATTTGTGCAGGGTGAGAGAAAAGTATCCAATTTCAATTTTCTGTATACAGCTGTCCAGTTCATTCAGCACTATGTATCTGTATCAAAGAGGATATCTGTCTTCTAAGCTAAGGCTGTATCTTTGTCCCCCTTGTTGAATATCAGATGGTTAAAGATTTGTGGGTTTGTCTGAGAGTCTTCTATTCTATTTCATTGTTCTTCAAGCCTATTTTGATGCAAATACTACCCTCTACACCCTCTATAGTATAACTTCAGTTCAGGTATTGCTATTCTGCTATTCTGGGTTTCTTATTGGTCCAAATGAATCTGAGAATTGATTTCTCTATATCTGTGAAGAAAGACATTGGTATCTTGATGGGGATTGCATTGACTCTGTATAGTACTTTTGGAATAACAACCATTTTAATTACACTGATTATGCCTAACCAAGAACATTTTCTCAGGCCATCTTCAATTTGTTTCTTCAATGTTCGATAGTCTTCATTGCAGAGGTTTTTTATTTCCTTTGTTAGATTAATTCCCAAATATTTTATTCTTTTTGAGGTTATTGTGACTGTGACAGATTTCATGATTTCTTCTTCAACTAGATTACTGTTATAGTACAGGAAAGTTATTAATTTCTGGAAGTTGATGTTGATAGTTTTTTCTAGATTTTATCCCTCTCCCTATCCATGAACTCCATGGTTGTAGAGTTGTGGGTTTGAGGCAATGCTTTTCTAGACTGATTCCTCTTTCTGGAACATTTTGTCTTGGACCTTGAATTGATAAAATCATTTTTCACCTTATCATATGTGTGAGCTTTTGGGTACAAGTGAATTGTTTGATCTGCTGTTTTTACATGAATGTGTAATATGGGTTGGTGCTGGAAGCAAGTCTTGCTACTGCTCTCTGGTTGTTGCTCTGTGGGATCTTTTGGATGGACTGGGGGTTTGTTCTCTCCCTTACTTGATTTGGGGTACTATCTGTGACAGGCAGTTGGGTCCTGACAAGATTAGGGAGAAATCTGCTTTAGATTCACAACTTTATTCCCCTGCCTTTTTGCTCAAAATGGCTACTTCCTGACCTCCTTATCTGTATGAGGGGTATCTGCTCTCTCCTTCATAGCACACATGCCAAGGGGATGACCCAATTTAGGCCAAATTCAGCATTTTTACATGAATTTGGTCTTGGCATGGCAGAACCAATCACACTGTATTGATAAGCTCCCATGTTGATTGGGGACCAAAAGCAGTTGGGGTAGTGACCAGCTGGGTCTGAATAAGCTTCTCCTTTCCACTTGCTACACGCAAATCTCCACATCACTGATAATCTTCCACTGATCAGCACTGTATTTTAGCAAATCTTTTCCAATACACACACCTTGCAGGAAGGCAGCTCTACTGGTGCTTCTTTGTTTCAAGTCAAAGAGAGTGGTCAGATGTCACATCCCTGTAGTCTACCATTTTCTCTTCTCTATATCCACATTCTTGACCCACAGAAATCACAAGTAAATTTTTCATTATTATATATCCTTGTGCCTTACTGGTTCACTCATTAATTCGTGAGTTAAATAAAATATTTGACACTTGTTCATTTGATGGTGTATTGCTATTATCCAAAGAAACAGAATAAATAGGACATGTATAGAAAATTTATTGTATGACATCGGCTTTCACAACTATGGAGACAGTGAGATCTGCAGTCTGAGCCAGCATCCTAGAGGAAACCAATGGTGCAATTCCTATCTGAAGGCAATCTGGGGGAGAATTCCCTCATGCTTTTTCTTGCTCAGAATTCCCTCAGAGGTTTTTTCATTATATTTAGTCTTCAACTGATTGGGTGATGAAGTCCCACATTTTGGAGGACCATCTACTTACTTCAAGTTTTCTAATCAAGTGTAAATCTCATCCAAAAATACACACCAAGTTGTGCATAAAATTAGCCATGATAGATGTTTCTACGAGGTTCTGAATTTTAAGGAAATTACCTCTTAACGAGAGGAATAACTTCTATGAGGTTCTGGATTTTAAGGAAATTACCTCTTAACAAGAGGAATAAGAAGTGCTAGAAGCTACAAAGTGTTATAAGTTCAGATGACTATGCTGAAAATATAAGAGACAGATAAGCCTTGTGGAAAATTAGAACATCCAAAGAAGAGGCACCCATGGGTGCAGAGACCTGTTTAAAAGTATATTTCTCTAAAAAATGAGACCCTGGATAGTATATTGGATTTTTAACTTGAGGGAGATGCAAGCCAATCCATGATAAGAAGAGAGAAATTACACAAATAAACTTTGCAATGTCCTTTCATTGCTATTCTTTCAATTAAAATGGGTTAAGGGGCTGGAGCGGTGGCTCAGCGGTTTCGGTGCCTGCCTGGCAAGCACGAGGACCCGGGTTCAAACCCCAGCACCACGTACACAACTGAGTGTTGGAGCAACTAAGGCCATGTGAAAAACTAAATAAAGTTGTTTCTCTCTTTCTCTGTCTCTCTCACTGTTCCTCTCTCTTTATAAAAAATTTTAAAAATGGGGTTAAATGGCAAAAATTCAGGCTTTATTTCAGACATGGTTGAGATGCATTCTGAACAGATGTTCAAAGTATTTAAATGAATTGTCCAAAGTCATAAACTTCACAAATGAAGGAGTCAGGCATAATTTTGTTTTTCCTTATATAACATCCTGACACCCAGGTTGCTGCGCCCCTTTCTATGATCTATAGTAATTCCAAGTTTTTATTTGGTGATTTATCATCATGAATAGAAGGGCCATAATTTTGAATTCTCAGCAGGATAAGTCAAATTAGTCTATAAAGGAAAAGATCTGACTCTTCCTTTTTGTGAGTTCCAGACTAGAATTTGTATGCAGGGAGGAAACCACTTCTACCTTCCACTAATGCTATTTTGCTTAAAAAATGTCAGCTTGTTCATTCTCCTAGATTTCAATTTCCTTAGTAATATAAAGAAACATGGGATTTTTTTTCCTGTTTCCCGAGTCAGGAGAGCTAAGAAATATTTCCCTGGATGATACTATTACAATATTCAACAGCAGCTCCATGGAGAGAAAGGATAATTCAAAATCTTAAATAAGATATTCAATTTGAGATTAGTTAAGTGGTTATTTGGCTGAAAAGGATTTAACAAATAAGAAACATTTCTATATCTTTATATAAAGGAAATATTCAGTTGTATTTAATTAGCAGTGGGATTTTTTTGGCACCTTTCCATTATGAACTTTCACGCATTTGAAGGATAATTAAAATTTCTGCAGGTTAATAATCACAATAAAATTTCATTTTAAAAATGAATCTAAGCTCAAGTGCAAAAACATTAGTGTGTGATTCCTGAGTGTATTTTGTATTTCCTCAGAGATCATAGTTAATATACAGACTGTAGTCATGCATTTTATTAACATTTGTGGTCTTGATCAATTTGCTTTAAAATCATACAGCTTTCAAGTCTGGTGATGTTAAGGCTTTGAAGAACATACATGATGAATAAATGTTGGCACTGAGTTTCTTCAAAACTCCCAAGTAAGCACATTATTCTCTTGCACAGAAGGAAAACTTGCAGATAGAGTCCTTGTCTTTAAATTTCTTCATAGAGATAATCATCTTTATTGTCATTGTAGAAGATGGTGGTTCAGTACCAAGGATAGCAAAGTCCCAAAAACCAAAGGACAGTGAGCTATACCAGCATTCAGCAGGGTGAGGTATTGGTAACTAAATCATTTTTTTTCTTAACCATAAAATTCCATTATCTATATTCTAAATGTGGAGAGTCTGATTCTCTTCCACCTTTGTCTTTTGATTCCTGCTTTTGTCTCTGATGAGCTGTTATGGTTTGAATATGAGTTGTCCCCAAAAACTTACATGTGAGGTTAGGGAGGCTGAGGTGAAACGATTGGCTTATGAAAGCCTTCACTCAATCAGTGTATTCATCCCCCAATAGGGATTAAATGGTAACTGAAGGCTGGTAGGGTGTGGCTGGAGGAGATGGGTCATTGGGGGGCATTTCTTTAGGGTATACATTTTGTATTTTGTGGGTGGAACTCTTTCTCTGATGCCTGGAGCCATGCATTGAGCCACTTCCCTCTACCACATTCTTTTACCATGATTTTCAGCCTCTACTTGAGTCCTGAGGAATAGACCTGGGCATCTATAGACTAATACCTCTGAAACTATGAGCCCCCAAATAAACTTTTCCTCCTAAAATTGTTCTTGTTGGGGCCTTCAGTCATAGCAGCAAACAAGCTGACTAAAAGCAAATTGGTGCTGACAGTGGAGTTGTTGCTGTGACTAACCTGACCATGTGGTTCAGAAGCTTTTGGAGCATTTTGGTATTTGTGGAAGGAATTTTGAGATGTTTGGTAGTACAACTGGAAGCGCTTTAGATTGGTATAAGCAGAGCTTAATTGGAGATTCTGGAGAGAGCTCTAAAGACCAGAATACAGATAGGAATGTGGACAGTAAAAACTGAGATTTCAGAGGAGGATTCTACTGGAAATTGTACTAGAGGTCATTCATGCTACATTTTGGCTAAGAGATCGTCTGCATTTTGCTCATGTCCAGAGACTTTCTGTGAGCCTGATTTTTAAAGTGATGGAGTTCATAATCTGGCAGAAGAAATTTCTAGGCATTCAGGCAGTGGCATGGATATTGCTGGCAGCATTTAATTAGTTTATTGTGATCATCAGGAGAGGAAAGCAGAGCAGATTTGAAAAATTTGGATTTGAAATATGGAAATAAAACTGGGGCTAAGGAAGTTGTAGTTATTAAGACATTATACCACTAAAGAAATGCTAAAGACTTTGCCCAGAGGCCAAAAAAAAAAAAAAAGCCTTGAGGGCATCTCAGGAATTGGCAAGACCACACCCAGCTCAGGCCCAAGGGTGCAAAATTTCCTTTGAGAAGATACCAGTAGGTTACCCTTCTTGCATAAGGGAAGGTTTTTTCTCTTTTTTTCTTTTTTTAAAGAGAGAGGGACAGTGAGAGAGACAGAGAAAGAGAGAAACAACTTTATTTAGGTTTTCACATGGCCTTAGTTGCTCCAACACTCAGTTGTGTACGTGGTGCTGGGGTTTGAACCCGGGTCCTCGTGCTTGCCAGGCAAGCTCTGAAACCACTGAGCCACCGCTCCAGCCCCAAGGGAAGGTTTTTCAATGTGATCAGCCACCCAGGCACTCAGAGGCCACTGCAGCTAGGATCCTTGGAGGCTTAGCCACTCTCAAGATGGTGGCAGGTCTTCACAGCAGCCTTGTAGTGCTGGTTGTGCATGATTTGAGGATGCTGGAATTAGGGTGTCGTAGAGGATTCCACTGAGATTTCAGAGGATGGCCTGGGAGACTAGGAAAATGCTCCATGGTCAAAGTTCCTGTGGGTAGTCCTTTAAAGAGTAATACATGGAAATGTGAGGAGCAAGCCCAAGCTGCGGTGGAGACTCCCAATATTAAGAAATGCCAGTATCTTGTAACTTCTGCTGAGGAAAATTTCAGGAATTGAACACAGACAGCCAAAAGAAAGGCCATGTGAATTGCAACCAGCAAGGCCACAGGAGTGGAGCCACACAAGTCTTTTGTAGAGTATGTTACAATGCCATGTGCTCCACATGCTGGACATGGAGCTGCAGGACCTATTTTCCCAGCTGGATTTTGATCTGACTTTGAATCCATCCCTTCTTTTTTATGTTCTTATTTTTCTGAATGGATTTTTTTTTTACTTTGTAACTTTATCTATTAGATACAAGTAAGTTGATTTGATTTTTACAGGGACTCATGCTGAGAGTTTACCCTAATTTTCAAAGGAGATTTTGGACTTGGACTTTTGGGTAATCTTGGAACTATTGGGATTAGGGAGACTCTTGAAAATGAATTAAATGTATTTTTCACTGTGAGATTGCCATGAGCTCTTGAGGGTCAAGGGTGGAATGTTATGGTTTAAATGTGAGGTGTCCCCCCAAAATGTCAATGTGGTAATGCAGTAAGACTGAGGTGAATGATTAGGTTCTAAGAGCCTTAAGCTAATCAGTAAGTTAATCTCCATTTGGATTAACTGGTAACTGTAGACTGATAGGGTTTGGCTGAGGGAGGTGGGTCATTGAGAGCATGACTTTAGTATATATATTTTATATCTGGTGAGTGGAACTCTCTCTGCTGTCTGGAGCCATGAATTGAGCCACTTCCCTCCACCACACTCTTCCACCATGATGTCCAGCCTCACCTTGAGCTCTGAGGAACAGACCTAGGTATCTACGGACTAAGACCTCTGAAACCGTGAGCCCCCAAATGAACTTTTCCTCCTAAAATTGTTCTTGCCATGTTCTTCCATCACAGTTGCCAAAAAAGCTTACTAAAGCAAAGGCTTTAAGCATGACACATCAAAATTCTGCTGAGATGTGCTAGATATTAAATCAGAGTTGTGCTTACTTTTGAGATATCCCATCCATGACAAATGCAAGAATTCAATACAAAAGGTTCATACTGGAAAAATATTGCTGCTGTGAGGTAAACTCTGGCCTTAGTGGAAGAATGATGGAAAGGAAGAGGGAGAGAAACTACGGGGAAAGTGAACTCCAAGGTAACCATGTGAACTCAACTGCCCAGGGCAATGAAACAGAAAAATTAAAAACAGAAGAGATTTCCCTCTGTCCTCTGAATATTATAAGAAGCCTTCCAAGAGATTGTGTTCCTTTCCCCATTTATAGGGTTTAGGTGTAAGTTAATGTTTCTTTCCAAAAAGTTCCAAGAATGCCTTACATTATATATATATTGTGTATGTACGTATTTGTTTTTAGAATTATATGTAGAATATCATGAAGCAGTTTAAATTGACCACAGTGGAAGTGCTGAGATGAAGGCATCCAGCAAATGCTATATGTTAGGGTCTCCACCCACCCGCTCACCCACTTACATAGAAAGCCATTTATTAAACTCTGCAGCACCCCAGTTTTTCCATTCCTTCCTTAACTCCACACTACGTGGTTTTTCCTCACTCCCCAACCAACTCTTATCACCGAAACAGCACAATTTCAAAAATACATCTGTTCCCATAGTCCATACCCTTCCTGACCTCTCATAGCCAACTGTCATCTAACCCTACTTTCCCTTATTTTCTACATTACTATTCCTTCTTGGGCCCCTTGGAATTCTCAATTATCTCCTTGGTCTATTTCAAAAGTCCTGTTTCTTCCTTCCTTCCCTTAAATGTAACTATGTCTCAAGACTGAACAATATCTTCATTCTGTCTCCTTTGGCCAGTTATTTATTGCCTGGTTTACACTATAGTTCAACTCCTGTTTTCCAGAATCATAATTCAGTTCGAGGCTAGTACTTCAGCATTGTGGCAGGTTCTAGCACACGGTAGGCCCACAGCTACCACAAGCTCAATCGTCCCTAAAGCGAACACTTTTGTCTCACCATACTACCATAGGGTAAGGTCTACCTGTCCTTTTGATCATAGTGTTAGATTTCTAGTTTGTCTTCCTGTACCAAATACCTGATTGCAATGGAATGCATATGGTAACGTCGAACACACCTAGAACAAACCAAGGCCAAGTTGTTGGTGTTGGTTTTAATTCAGTTTCTTAATTTCTTTGTTATCTTTCTCTTCAATAGGTGGAACACAATAACTGACTCCTGCTCCTTGAGTGTGGACTCAGGAACACACTGTTAACGAATTCTATAGAGAAGTAGGGACAGTGTGCAGCTTGAGAAACGATGTAAAAGCACCAGTCTTCCTTCTCATCCACGCTCTCTTGGAACACTCTCTGAGAAACTACGCTCTTATGGCACGAAGATGCTTAAGCAACCTATAAAGTCCCATGTGGTGAGAAGCTAAGGATTCCTGGGAAAGCCACAATAGTGAGCAGAACTGGTACATTTTCATATGGCTATTGCAGACTCAGGAGGGCTCCTGGGTCTGAAATGCTTTGCTGACTCACTCTTGAAATCTTACCTCTTGGAAACTGTGAGATAAATATTTGTTTTATGCTAAAAAGTTTTGGGGTAATGACTTATTCAGCAATAGACAACTAATACACCACTCATCCTAGACCCTACTCTAAAGTAAACTTCAAAAATGGAGTCTTAGCACACTACCTCAATGCTAGTATTTTCTTGGGGTTTTTTTGGTAAATTTTTAATTTTTAATAGTTTAAAAAAGTTTTTATTAAGCAGCTGAATTATTCTGCAATCATAAATGTATATAAAGTGACAATATGATATGCATTTGCTCCTAAACCAGAGTTGTTACCCCCATGTAGCCCACACCCCAGCTCTTGACTCTTCTATATTTTGCTCCTACAATCAATATATACATTTAGATTGTGAATTTTCCAGAAAATAATGATTGCATAAACATTATTTAGCTTCGGGGGGGGGGTGAAGAGTATGCTACATTATTGATTATCTCCCTAGATCGTCCCTATCTTCCCTTCTTTTCTCCTCCCCTTTGTCTCTCCACTCTCCCCACCACCCCTACATATCTACGGTTCCCCTACATTATGAGTTGCTATACTTTTGCTGAGTCTAATATATGATTCTGACAACCTTTCACCCAAACCTAGGTTTTGCTCTAGCCTACACAAATGAGGGAAAACAATGCTGGTATTTTCTAAAGGACTTGGAATTGAACTTTTACTTGAGAAAAATCTATGATTTTCATCACATATCCAAGGTCCTCGACACTATATCACCAACCTATGTCTTCAGCTGTACATAACAGAACATTCAGTTGATATTTCAACCAATTTGGAGGACTACCAATTCTTTTTGTGTTATGCTCTGTAATTTTCATCTTATTTCTGTTCATAAAGAAAAATGTAATAAGGTTTCATGGTGATTACAGAGACTTTTACCTTCAACACCATTTCAAACCATCTTTCTTTAGGAAATGCAGGTGAGAATGATTCTTTTAAGTATGGACAGCATCACAGATAAAAGATGTAAGACTAGCAATATGGTATAGCAAAGAGGATTTAATCTGTTTGCATGTTTTTTCTCATCTACCTGTTTGCTATATACTCATGAGAAAATAGTAAAACTTTCCTCAAATGAGGTGATCAGCCAGGTTGATGACTGAATATGGTACATGACATAATCAATGCTAAAGATATACCTAGAGGATTATTTCTAATTTCCCTTCAAGCTCTAAAACTCTGAAATTCTAGTAAAGCAAATTTGTCAGCCTTGATTCCTTTTTAAGAAAGAGGGACAGTGAGAGAGAGAATTAATTTTATTTAGTTTTCCATGTGCCTTTCATTGCTCCAAGACATCGTTGCATATGTGGTGCTGGGGTTTGAACGCGCATCCTCGCGCATGGTGGTAGTGCTGAGCCACCGCTCCAGCCCCAGCAGGTTTGAGTCATAATAGAGATATACCCTGAGCTCTGAAAATGTATACTCACTACTTTCCGTCCCCTCTTCCCAGGAGGGCATGGGAAGCCCATTATGCCCAGTGGGCCACTGTGAAGTGCTTAATATACCACCTTGGCCTTATTTTGTTTTGTTCTAGGAACTGCCTACTACGCATTCTACCTGAGAAATCACATCGTATTTGCAGGGAACACACAAGCTGGTTGGTTTGCTAGAAAATCTTGCCTGCCAAAGAGTTCAAGGTAAGCTGGTTACACACTCGTTGGCTAAATTTGTTTTTCTCTAAAACTACCCAGAGGGCTGGAGCAGTGGCTCAGCGATTTCGGCACTTGCCTGGCAAGCATGAGGACCCGGGTTCAAACCCCAGCACCACGTACACAACTGAGTGTTGGAGCAACTAAGGCCATGTGAAAAACTAAATAAGGTAGTTTCTCTCTTTCTCTGTCTCTCTCACTGTCCCTCTCTCTTTAAAATAAATAAATAAATAAATAAAAAATAAAACTACCCAGAGCTAGAAGCCAAGTCACTGCATGGAAGAAGAATAGTATGAAGAATATGGAGGAAATGAAAGTCTAGAAAAAATAAAAATGAACCTGATAATAAATATCTTATATATGTGGCTGCTTATTTGTGTCATTTTCTCAGTGACTGTCAAAGAGTCTCTGAAAAATAGCAGATAATCAATCTCCAGCGGGTTTGGAGAAAATGGAGTGCATAGTGTCCCAGACCATCCTTCAGCCAAGGATTAATGGGATGCTAGGAGTTCCCAGCTCCCTCCTTCAATCTGGGAGAAGCTGAGATGCTTTCAAATGTAGGTTGGATGCACCGGAGATCAGCTCTGGACTCTCGTTTACAGAATCCCAGCTATTCTCTTGTCTTTTCCACATGACTCAGATGTGAGCACTTCTCCTTTGTCTCAGTTTTGGCTGAGACTCCAGATCTCCTTTACATTCTAATGTGACCCACTTGAATTCTGATGCTCTGATTTATGTCCACCATTCCCCATTCTGTGCAATCAGCCCTTCACTCCCTCTCCACCCACCCCAGGTCCCTTCCTCAGGTCCTGTGACAGATACTGATTATTATGAACATCTAGGGATCACTAAGAATTGGGCTACAAGCCAGAATTCTGGCATGATCACTGATTAGAATCTTGAGCTCTTGTGCTCTGCCTTTAGTCTAGTACAATCTGTTTTCTACACCTCTTTGCACACTTACATTCAATTCAGGAAACAGCCACTCAATGAGGTCCATACTGCCTCAGCAGTTCTGCTCTCTTATTCCTTCCCAATAAGTCACAGGGTGCTTCAAGTCTCAGCAGAATACCCCAAAACAGTTCTTTCCTGTTTGCAGTGATACAGTGAGTTCTCACCAGTTTATTAAAAAAAAAAAAAGTACAACAAAACCAGCCAACCGAAGAAACCAAAACACTTCTTCAAATGTGTTATTTATAGGAGCCACAAAGCCTCATTCTGAGTTTTCTTCCCACGTTATGGGAAGAAGTGCAGAAGGAAGATCTTGCTCCACAATGAGCTCACTGAAGAGAGGCCTCATGCATGAGTATGAGAATTACACAAAGGGATGCAATCTTCAGTAGGTGAAGGCATGTCTATGTATATATAGACATAGATATATCTAGATTATATAAGCCACTTAGACTAAACTGCTAGGTTTCAGATTACTTAGTGCCAGTATTTGGAAAACACTCCATCTCCACTTATTTACTGAAGTTAGCAAATATCAATCCTTTCCTTTGGGAGAGCTTAGTTAGATGTCCCACCTACCAAGTATATCACGTCAAGTAAGGTCAAACAGAGCAAGTCTTTATTTGTGTAACTCAACAGCAAGGGCTGAAATAGGATTTGTTGTGTGCTTTCAGAAGAATGATATTCTTTTCCTTGTGTAAACTCTTTCTGAAAACTACATTTGTAACAGAGAGCTGCACGAACATGCAACTCTCTTGTTTTGGATCATTTCTTATTTGTGGCTGACACACAGGGGACTGGAAAAGAGGGTGGGTGGAACGGAAAGAGGAGGGGGCACTTCTATTAGAATGCATGAGTTGAAATTACAATATTGCTAATTTACTGGTTATGTGACCTTGAATGAGTGAATTAATCTTTCCAGACTGATGTTTCTACATTATTAAATGAACACACCAACCTTAAAATATTTGCATAGTTTAGAGAACATATTCCCTTATTCCTTACAACACAGCACAAGTACCACACAGCATCACCTTTAGCTCTCCTTCCTTATAGTTCATTTCCCCTGATTTATGTAAAACCCTACACATCCTCCTGTCACACAGTCCTTATAGTTTTGGGTAAAGTTTTCATAAATTCAGAAGGTAAAAAGGAAGAAATAATATGTATAGCACATTTGTAAATTTATTTAGAAATTATGAATTATGCACTTGGAAGGCCAAATAGCTTTCTGATTTGTCTACCATATTAAAAATTTTAAAAATACTACCTTTCCTTCTGGAATTTCCTGGAAGTATTGTCAGAATATTTGTATGGTGAAATTCTATTTCATGTTAATTATTCTCTAGTCCTTGTTAGCTAATACACACATACACAGTGACAGAGAGAGAGAGAGAGAGAGAGAGAGAGAGATTTTATCAATTTATTATAAATTTATCAATTTATGTCAACCCTCATTCTCTGGATGCCCAGAGGATTTGATTCCAAAAATCCCCAGGGACATCTATTAAATCTCAACCAGAAGAGAAATTGAAGAGTAAGAGGGAAGAACACAATCTTTTCTGGGCATTGTTCCAGACAGAAACTTGGCCACGCATGTCACTGAGGACAACTGTGTCGGCCTTGCCTTTGAGCAATCTGAAATGCAGCACACTGCAGACTTTGGAAAACAGTCCCCTGCTCTCTCTTATTTAATCCAGCACATAACTGAGCTTTGATAGGGAACAAATCCAGTGGGGTTTCTAAGATTTGCAACTGCGATCACCAGTGAGTCTTTTCAGTTCTCTGAGCTTTACCTTTACTGAATGTAAAAGAAGGAAAACTTCCCTTCCTAGGAATGTGTGTGGATTAAATAAGGTAATGGGTGATCAATGACACATCACGTGAAAAACAATTGTAGCCGCACTATTTATTACTAATATTATTATTAATGTTTTCTCTTCACAACTTCCTCATCCTACACTATACTTTTGCTTTATTTAGATATTTTTGTGACCTTTTTTTGGGGGGTGGCACCAGGGGATTAAACCCAGGGGTGCGTAACTTCTGATCCACATCCCCAGTCCTTTTTATTTTTTATTTTAAGGCAGGGTCTTGCTAAGTTGCTGAGGCTGGCTTTGAACTGGTGATCCTCCTGCCTTAGCCTCTGGAGCCACTGGGACCACAGGGCAGCTTACATTCCTGTAACTCAGTTCTTACCTTGGGAATGACAATCTTGGTAGGCTTTGGTCCTTCAGGCCTAATGGTCACATATGCGTACATCTGTGTTTGGCTGTAGGCTCTCCCCTGTAAATTTGGTTACCTTACATTTTGATTGTCAGCATGGCCTCTGTGTCCTGGCCTTGACCAATGAGAAATTCCTGTCCCCAGTTCTTTAGCAAACACTTGGCTAGACTTGTCCCAGTCATTTTTCGAGTGTGTATGTGAGTGAGCAAGTATGTGAGGCACTTAACGGTGGTGCCATTATTTTTTTTTTTTTTAAGAGAGAGGGACAGAGAGAGAGAGAGAAAGACAGAATCAATTTTGTATTTAGTTTTTCATGGACTTTCGTTGCTCAGACACTTCATTGTGTACGTGGTGCTGGGGTTTGAACCCATGTACTCACGCATGCAAGGCAAGCGCCGTAACCACTGAGCCACCGCTCCAGCCCCCGGTGGTGCCATTATTAAACTAGGTTGGCACCCTTCTTGTGGCTGAAAGGTGGTAAAAGTGATTAGCTCTTAATGGGGTAGTTAACAGGATGCTTCATTAGTTAAAGTGGAAGGTGTTTATTCTCCAGCAGCTTCCATATCTTCTCTCCTAGGAATAATTTTCTGTTACACGTCCCCTTCCCGCCTCTGTCTTTGCAGATCTTGAATATGGAAGAATAACAAAATCTTCCAACAGCACCCACCTGAAATGGCACAGTCGATGCAATAGGTCTAGAACCTTTAATAGCACATCTATTTTAGGTTTATGGTACATAACTAACTACTGTTACTTCCTTATGTGTTTAAATCTGAGTTTACTTCTATATGCATGTGTATATATCTAAAGCATGCATAAATATACATGTATGCAAATTTATCTCATGTTTATGCTGAAAATTTTATTAATCATATACATGCATGCATCTCTGAGTATATATATATATATACACACATATATATGATTAACACACACAAATAGCAAAGTTGTACTTTAGAAATGTTAATCATTTCAAAGTTCATGAATTAAATTGTAGGTACCATAACTGCAAAATATTTTCATTTCATTATTAATTGATATTGATAAAAATGAGATAAAATATCTTTTTAGTTAGAAAACTGCTTTTAATTTATTAAAGAAATTTAAGCATATACTGTTGGTAATAATGAATTTTCCTGTAAACTTCACATTTTATTAATAATTATATAATATAATGGGCAAATATAATCTTATACTTCACAATATACTTCTTGCAAATTTTATTTGACTTTTTGTCTGTGCATACAATAAATATATGTTCATTTTGGAAAATCTTAGAAAGTATGCTAAAGCACATGGAAAGAATTAAAACATTCATAGTTTTACAAGTTATAAATAAACATTGTTACTATTTTTAGTATCTTATTCTGTCTTTATATGTCCCTATTTTTTGTACTGGAGATGGAACATAGGACCTTACGCATTAAGCAAGTGCTCCATCACTGAACTACTCCAGTCCTCTACTTTCTGTAAAAAGTTATCACACTATGTAAAATTTTAAATTCTCATCTCGTCACATAATTGTCCCATGACATTAAATATTCCTTAGAAAAGAAGTTTTACTAGAAACCTGTTATGAATATATGTATAAATGTGTGTATAAACATTATGATTTCTTATTAACTATTTAATTTACATATATTACTTATTGAATTTTTCTACATTTACAAGCTATTATCAATGCCTACATATGCAGGATTTTATACATGTCCATATGTTGAAGCATTAGTATTACTCATAAGTGTTTTTATTCAGAAATGTGCGCTTATCTTTAAACATTTCACAAGCCTTCTTCTGTTTTTGTTTTGTGTGTGTGTGTGCACTATAGAGTACTGAATCCAGGGTCACTTTACCATTGAGCTATATCCTCAGCTCTTTTTATTTTTCACTTTGAGACAGGATCATGCTAAGTTCCTGAGGCTGTCCTCCAACTTACTATCCCCCTGCCTCAGCCTCCAGATTTGCAGGGATTATAAGTATTTGTCACCACCTGGCTATTTTAGATTTCACTGAATACCTGAATACTGAAGTTTGTGTTTTTCACAATCTTCTTCTTCTTCCTCCTCCTCCTTCTTCTCCCCCACTACTCCCCCACCCTTCCCCCTCCTCCCCTTCTCCTCCTCCTTCTTCTTCTTCCTTTGTACTGGAGGTTGAACCCAGGGGTGCTTAACCTCTGAGAAAATTCTCCAGTCCTTTTTATTTTATTTTTATTTTGAGATGGTCTCACTAAACTGCTGAGACTGGCTTTGAACTTGCGATTCTCCTGCCTCAGCTTCCCATGCCTGGGATCACAGGCATGTACGACCATGCCCAGCTAATCTTCTTTTTAACGAGATGTTCTGACCACAAAATTTAGCATTCTATAAGAAAAGAGTCATTTTCCCAAGGATGAGTTGTTGGGGGGGTGGGAATCATGCATCCCTCCCAGGTCTGCAGAAGTGGGAAAGGCTGCTGTCTCCATACCAAAGGCCTCAGGCTGAGCTCACGAGGAGTATGCTGAAAATGGCATGATTTTCTTATCTTTCCCCTTTGCTGTCAAGTAGAGCTTCTTCCTTATATCAGTATATACGAATTGCTTTTCAGCTACCACCTGCATTAGTCTGTTCTGGTATGGAGTGATTTTGAATACATGGATTTGTTCTAATACAAATGTATTATGGCAAGTTTGAAGATAATTCAAGTGTTGTGTTTGCTTGTGTCTGAATGCATCAATGAGAAACACCAGGTGAATGCAGAAAACCACACCCAGCTGAATCCAGCTACATGAAAACAGGCAGAATGCACAAATCCTGGAACCTTTACCAGCAGCCCTCCTTGACCTGTGTGTTTCGCAACACCGAGCACATTTAGTGTTACAAACTCGTCTGATTTCAGATAACTCTCTTTGCACCATTTCACAATAACTCATGAGCTGTAAGCATTCCAATGACCACTCTCAGAAGCAAACTGCAGGTCTTTTTCAAGATAAGTGTTTTGTTCATAGGTACTTCTTAACTATTTAACATATGTAAAATGCTACCATTTTAATTAGGGTTGTATCTCTTTCTAATGTGTCCAGAGACACAGTACCCTGAGATGTGAAAATGGTTTTGTGCATCATGCCTTAGCCCATTTTGGTCCTAGGATTTCAAGTTTTTCAGTTGTGCCATTTTGCATAGTGAGGAGATTTTTAAGAACACAGTGTCACATCACATCATAGGACACCTGATTTTATTATACATTCTTCTGGGGAAAATCCTCTGCATGTGCAATGTAAGATGATTTTCCCTTAACTCAGAAGCATTTCTGATTTTTCTTTAGATTCAATTTTTTTTCTGGGTAGGGTGATTTTACGGTTGATTTTGACACATTGGGACAAGGCACGTGTCTCCAAATGACTGGTTCTTATTCCATGTTCAGCTCCAAATCCAAAAGAGGTTGTCCCTTGACATCTAGACACCTGTGCTTCTAAGGTCCAAATCTTCCATACTCCCATCCTGGCCCCAATCATTCTGCTGCCTATTAGGTTTTATTTTCAGTTTTGATATACTGAAATTATCATATATGTATGAGAGTGTTCTATGTGTCACATTAAAACATACTGTTTATTCATTGTTCCTGTTAGAATACATGCTTCCCAGATAAAATATCTGCCTATTGGCAGTTGTATCATTTCTGCCTTCAGCAGTGTCTGCTACATACAGGTCAATAAATATCTGTATTCTGTAAACTACAGATTCCTTTTCATGTATTTAACACTAAAAGTTTATAATAGCCATTTCCTTGCAGGTGTTCATCTAGAAATATTTTGGAATTTCCCCCACCATGCAAGCGTCAGCCAAACTTGCAATTTCAAAATCCCATTAACTCCTCAGGAAATAGGTAAACAAATTGTGTAACGATCCAGAAATCAAACTTGAGCCTTTGATTTTTATCCTACTTTCTAGCCAATTTTTCCTCCCTCTTTTCGAAAGTGCAATTATTTCACTTAAATTAATGCCTAAGAATAGCTGGCTGAACACTGCAGCTTGCATGGTAACAGAGAGGAAGGGCAGGGATGTGTTGGTTCTTGACAAACAGCAATTGGATATGTAATTAGAGGCGCAAGCTGGGTTAGGTTTGACCCGTGACGCCACCTTGGAGATTGCAGCTAAATAAAATGGACTTGCTCACAATGCTAAGCTGAAAATCAAGGGTTGATTTTATCAAACATTTATCTAGTGCCCCCTAATGGCAATGTCCAGTGCTGGATGATGAAGAAATGAAACAAATAAAATAAAATGCAATAAAAACGATCCTCCCCTAAATTAGCATAGAATTCAGAGAGACAAGCAGAAATTGCCACATATAAACATAATGCTAAGTTCTAAACATGTGTTATTCTAAGTATGGAGGGGGAAATCACAGAGCAAGGAGCTGCTCCTCTGTAAAGACTGCCTTTGGGCTGGGAGAGCTTTGCGAATTCAATACAAGCTGAATTGGAAAGGAGTACTGTGCCAGTCACCTGCCAGTGTTCTCACAGATCCACTCCTCAGCGTTCCCTTGCTCTGCTCTTTCAGTAAATGGCATTTCCCAGGCTCTGTTGCCGGTTGGCTTTTGGACAGGATGGGGCAGTGTGGATGATGGCCCAGAAAAGGGGGACAGGAGCAAGGGAAGCTGGGCCAATCATCAGTGTCATGCCCCAGCTCCTGCCAGACACATCCTCTGAGACTTCAGCTTCTACCAGTCGGTCCCAGCTCTAGGGCTCTCAAGCTACGTGGGCCTTCCAGACCAAGGAAATAGGAGGCTTCCTTTGCTACTATTTGGCACCTCAGCTCTTTCATTATTCAAGCAACAAATTCCCTGTATCAAATTCCCTCTGTGTGAAATATCTAGGCATGCTTTCTGTTTGCCTAGCTAAAGTCTGACTGAAATGGGAGAAAAACTGGTTCTGATGGCCACAGACTCTGGCCTGGAGAGCAATTCAGGATGAGAGCAATTCAGGAAAATGCTAAAGACAACCTTGAAACAATGGGAATTCCCATGCATGCTAAGACTGAGCTAAAGACACACCACCATTTTGACTCTGTAGGGTTTGGGGAAGGTTAAGGAGGGTATTGTGCCTGCATAAATGTTGTGACCAAATATAAGGACCAAATGGTGCCCAATGGACAGATCTAATCCACTTCTTTAATTTCACCTAACTTTGAATCATCCTTTTGGAACTCTGGGGAATGACTCACCACTCAGAACACCAGCATCGGACAGGGTCTTCTGCCTCCAAATTATATGCATGGAGGCACTGAGGTTTCTTTGTGTTAAAAATCATTTGCTCAAGGTCACACAGCTGGTAGAGACAGAAGGGAAGTCTTGTCTCCTATTCCAGGTCCAAAGCTATTTGCTTTTTGCCATCTGAGCCTCTTGCACTACTCCCAAGTCTCAGTTCATTACAAGCAGTTTGGTCTTTCAGGAACTACAAAGTTACAAACAAATTTGAATGGGTTTGCTCCTATTAATTTATAGTTTTGAATTGATAATAATGACCATGTTATTAATTTCGAAGTGGTCAATGTGGAGTGACTTTTAAATGGAAAAATGAAATTTAATGAAGTGACAGGTGTTACACAGTCAACTAAAATGCAGGTAGAATTCAGGTTGGAAGAAATATTCTATTTTATTGTTTAATAAAACCTCAAGCCTATGGCGTTAACTATACTATCTTGCAATGAGTCTTCATGAAATCTGCACATGCATCACTTTTAGATTGAATACCAAGTTTTGGGATAAAAGAAAAAAAGCATCTTGAGGCAAAGACTTTAGAGACATTATCTGTTTAATAAATATGATTGTAAAAGCAATAAACAAGAGCAATTATACATTACACTACATAGTATTTAACAAAAAAATACATCAAAAAAGTCATTTTAAAATTAGAAGTAGTTCCAATACTATAAGAAAACTTTCTTTTTTTTTTTTTAAATTGGCTTCCTATAAAAATAAGTTGGCAAATGAGGGATTTCAATGCTCAGTTGGAATCCTGGAAAACACAGAACAGCTGCCAAGCACCCCATTGCTCTCAAAGTTGCTGTTTGGAACTTTTGAAAAAAAGCAAAGCAAACCTCTGCATTTTGGACAGTGAATCCAATTAGGAATAAGGCAAGGCAGAATATGTTGGTTGGGTAGTTCAGGGTAGAGCATGCACAGTTGTCTTCTGGGGTTTTAGAAAATGCCGCAGGGCTGTATTTTTAGCTTGCCCTGAATCTCACCTTCCACACACATCCCTCCCCACACTCCTCTGGCCTTAAGCCCACCAAACTCCTTATATTTTTGTTGGTACCTGCTATTAGTGAGTAGGTAGGCACTTGTGTCCCTCCCGTTTGTAGGCTCTCATCACTGCCTTGTCTTTGGCATTGAGCTGCAAACGCCTGCGTTGGTGGTTCTCAAACTTGAGCATGGATTATGATCACCTGGTTGGCTTGTTGAAACTGGTTGCTGGGGCCAGCCCCATCTAGCAGTAGAAAGCGACACCATTTATCCCCTAGAATTTTCTACTCAGTAGGTCTGGGGTATGGACCCATAATTTGCATTTCTAACAAGTCAAGGTGATGCTGCTACTGCTAGCCTGGGTACCACACTTTGAGAACCATTAATTAGCTGGGTTGTAGGAACAACGAGGTCCCGTCTGAGCAGCATCCTGCCTCACTAATCACCTACAGGTGGGAGGAGGCTTTGAGGAGAGGCACATGAGGACACTGGAGACGTTGAATCTATAGCTGGCCATCTTTGGTCACTCTCCAGAATGCCAGGCATCTCATGTCCACCTCTATTTTAAATTAGGACTTAACAACCTGTCTTTCCTATGTCTTTTTGTTCATTCTTTTCATTGACAAATAATTTTCACAATACTACTCTAGGCAAGGCACTATGCTAGATTGAGAGTAATATAACCTTTTTCTTAATTCTTCTAATTAAAAATAATTGAACTGCAACTCTGAGGACTCCCTGTGCTGGTATGAGTGAGCCTCTTTGGATTTCTAGACACTTTGTCTTCCAGATGCAATTTGGGAGGCTCCAACTGAAGAGAATCAATGAGGATGTTTTCTATGATATAGGAAGCCTGGCAGGTTGGGAATCAATCGGGTTCTACAAAGAGGTGGCTGCCCCAGGCACAACCCCTTAGCCAGATTTGCGTGGGGCCTCCTCAACCATGAAACCTTCTGTGTGGTTAACTTCTGACAGCTGCTTTGCTCCTCTTCCCCTGCCTGACTTACATTAGGACAGAGGTCATTAGGATCTTCTGCATGTCCTCATTATCGTCAGACCCTCTGTTATACCCTGTTGTTGGAGTGGGGAAACAGCCAGGAAGGAGACGGGGTTCTCTGTGTGGTTTACCAGAACTGATTTCTCCTGCCCTTTGGAGTGGGCTTTGCCCAGCCCAAGTACTGAAAGGGCTCCAGTAGGGGTGGACTTTTTTTCCCTTCTTTCCCTGGTCCTTCTTTCATGATCACCCTGGGAAAATGAGAATTTCTTCATTCTTTGAGGATCTGAAGATTGTGAGGATTTCTTTTGCTTTGCTAAAGTCGGCTAAATCCTCCCCTATACACTGATTAATTTTTCCTTTACTGATACCATGATACTCAGAGATTAGAGAGCACTGGGATCACCCCAAATAATCAAAATCTCATCCTAATGTAAGATAAGACCTATTTTCTCAGATTATCTTGACATTCTCAAACATTAAGTCCATTAACTATTTTTATTCTTCTGTGAGAAAGGAAGCATTTAGAAACAACACTATCACAGGAAGACACTGCCCTGCAATACAGTCATATATTCAAAATATATCTCACAAGAATCTTCCCGAATCTGACCACACACGATATCTGTTAACGTGCGAGAACACCACTATCCAGCTGTGCACTATCTTTTCCAAAGTATACGGCCAGGTTTGATTGCTTTGCATATATCAACTCTTTCACACACATTACATGTTTCCAGGTGGGAAAAAGCAAGGATATTTGGAAAAGGCAGGGTCTAGAGGAAGAGACGAAGGGGACATGAAACTGAACCCCTCCTGGCAGGGTGCAGCCTGCTGAGTATGCAGGGAAGCTGTCATGCTTGCAAGTTACAAAACGGACAGGGATCTGAGACTTGCAGGTGGTGGGGTCGATGTTGGCAGAGCCTGGGCCAGCATTTAGGGGACATCAGGGTGAATGTCCAAATTCTAGCAACAAGTTCAGGAAGAAAAAGTAGGAGCAGCTGACGGAGAACTTGGGGATTGAAAGGAAGAGATTCAAAGACATTGACAGAACATGGACACACCTGGATGGCAAAGGAACGGGAAGGCAAGACAATGGGGAATTCTAGAACAAATTCGATCTTCTACATCAGTTGGGGCAGGAGTAGGGAAAACTGCAACGAGAAAGGCTGCACAAGAAACAAAGGTCCGTTTCTGACCAGCTTTGCTTCCCTGCCTCCTTTTCTTTCCTACTGTACCTGCATACATGGTCTTCAACTTGCACCTTTGTGCCTGTGGCCACAGAGAATGGAGAGAAAGCAGCCTTGTGGCCACTGCTGACTGACAGAGCTACCAATACTAACTTAGAAGGGGAAATGACAGTAAGCAGATTGGAACAGAGAAACAGCTCAGGGTTTCAAACTCCTGTGCATGTCTTTGTGTCTTATGAAAAGGCCTGGGATGGCTAATCCGCCCATCAGCCTGTAGTGCTAAAATAGCTGTTAAATCTAGAGCCAAGAATGTTTCCAAAAATACATGCAGATTTCCTTGGCCTATATATGTTATGAATTTTCTACAAACACGACCGATCAGAAAAAAGAGAAGAAGAAAAGGGGAGGGGAGTGTTTTCCATTAAAATAGAGCACCTGTACACTGCCCCTCCAAACATGTCCTCAAGGTATTGTCCACATGCACAGAGGCTTAAAGCTAAAAACCCTTGTTGTCTGTGTCAGAAGAATTAAAAGTTCCGGTGCAGTGAGTGTTTGTTTTTGTTTGTTTGGGTTTTGACTTTTTATTTTATTTTTTTTACTGGCGTCCTCCATTCAAACATTTACATAGGTAGGGATTTCTTTTGTGCTTTGATTCTCAGCAACTATGGAAATACTTCCTGGCAAAATAGGAAACAGAACAACAGAGGAAAGAAAAAAAAAAAAACATAAAGTTAGTGGTCATGAAGGATGCTGCACTTGACAAGAGCGAAATTCGAAATTCTTTCCTGATCAGCAGGTCGCCTGTAGCCTTTGGGGGTTTTTCGTTAAATTGCAAATTGTGCCCCAGCAGATCCCCGCTTTGGCGTTGAAGGTGGAGTGGCGTGTCTTGCTCTTTGCAATCGGAGAGATGAGTCACCAGGTTGAGTAGAAGGGGAGGGAGGGGAGGGTAAAGCTACTCTCCTAAGAGAAAACGTGTAACACTTACTCATTTAATGACACTGGAAATGGAAATGTGTCAGAGAATTTGCAATGTGTTATGAGATGTTCCTGGGGAAGGAGGAATTGCTACTTTAATAAACTAAGCAGCCACTGTGTTCCATACCCTGTGGAAATGGGACTGAGAACCAAATGACCCCAAAATGCAGCGCCTTAGATGCTTTCAAACAGACTAGATGGATGCTTTTCTGCACATGAAGACAGAAAAGCCTTTTCTCTTCTTAACCCAAAGCTGTTATGAATTTATCACCCTGTCTTCCATGATAAAAGAAAATGCACTGTGAAAGTTGGACACCAGACATGGCTGCAGTTAGGATTTCGTACAACGTGAGCTAATCGTTGCGTTTAAATGTCCCCTTATTGTCTCCACAGACTTTCCCATACCCATGTAAACAGAGGATTCTGTTTCTTTTCACATGCTCATTTACCCCCAAAATAACAGATTAAAAATATTATGTGAAGATAGGCCTTCTATATGATTTAGCATTCTGATGTTAGAGTGAAATGTGAATAGTTATGCAATAATTTATCCTTTGCAGTCAGCAATGCAGGGTCTGGATATGAACATTTACAGATTCAACTCCTGAGGCCAATGGATAGGAGCAACCAAAGAGAGAAATGGAGCAGCAATGGTGGCTCCATAGATTTGTCTAACTTCCTGGGAAATTTGTTCTGCAATGAATAGTAGGACTTAGCACCTGAACTTCAGACTCACTATACCTAGCTGTCAGGTTTCCCATGCTAACTTTAGAGGCACAGAGAAGTTATTGGAATATGAAATCTATTTTAAGATATATGGTCAGGGACAGTTTTAAGAAAAAGACATTTGCCAATCTTCTCTATAACAGTCTAACCCTGCAGTTGGGCTCTCTGGGAATCCTCATTCCCAAACTTTGTGCTGCTTTTTCTCAAGTTTTCAGGAACCATGTTTCCTGGGGCACAGTTTCTAGATAATTGATAGATTAAAAAAAAAACAATCTCTGGATGTTCAGACAGCCACTCTCCTTATGCCCCTTCTCCTAGAGTTCTGGGGCATTTGCCCTCCACAAGGTTGTCTGTAGTTGAGCCGCCATGTTTTGTTCTGGTCCTGCCCAGCCCTCCAGTCCACCATCCCCAGCCTCTAAGGCCTCTCTTTCTTGTATATTGTTAGAACAATGTTCTGCTCTTTACTCATAATCATTTAGGGAGGGTTTTAGCAAAATAGGGGATAAATTAAATGAGAGGAAGAAAACTAGACAGAAGCAAGAACGAGGCATCTTAGCTGTTTCTCTCAGGGGTGTTAGAACAGAAGGAAGTGGTTATGTGAAGCCAGAAAGAGGTTAGAGGGAGAGTTGGCTGTTGGTTACTCAGGCTGAACAGCTGACAGCTACTGGGAATCATTTACCTACAAGCTGTGATTCCACCTTCTCATCTATAAGCTGGCCAGGCCTCCTTAGTTCAGTCTGAGGGTTATTGGGCCTGTTTTCAGTGTGACTGACTGGACTGAGCATCTCTTGTTCTTTTTCATTCTGCATCTGGGCATAAACATTAATCCCCGGGATCTTCCTAAAATATTAACAGAAACCATCACTGCTGAGCATGAGAGAAGCACAATACTGCAACGTGTGCTTCTGAACCTGTCAGAAAGAGGGGAGTGGAAGGGGAGGCATGGGTGGAGGGACACGCACCTTTTAAACTTGTAGATGACGAACACGGCCAGCCCCACAAACACCACCGAGAGCAGCATCAACATGGCAGATCCACTGTGGGCTGGAGTAAGGTCCACCAATGGAGCTAGGGGAGGAAACAAGGAAGGGTTGTGAGCAGAGACTTGGGAAGGTGACAGTCTATGAGAGACTCACACAGTTCACACACAGGCTTGGTGAGACGCAGAAAGCCACGTGCGATGAACATGTGAGTGTGTATCTGAGCCTGTCCTAGCCCCAGTGCTCGAGTTGGCCTGTCCAAGTACTACCGTGGAGTAATGAAGAGCAAAGACCCTGGAGCCAGACTGCTTGGATTCCACCTTGCTCCCCTACCTACTAGCTGTGCCATCCTGGGCCAGTAAATGCCCCTTAATGTGTCTCTATGATTAGGGAAGATGAATGGTCCATAGTGAGACAGGGGAAAAAGTTAGGCAGTCAGAGTAGTTAGAACGTTCAAGTCAATCAGGGAAAACCGGTTCTTTTTCTTTTAAGATCAATTTGATATCCCCAGTGCTAGTGAGAAGGGTCTGGCAAGGTGGGTCCAGACGCAGACACTCCCTTCTGCTAAGCCAGGTACCACATTCTTTCTGTTGATACCTGAGGTGAAAACTCAAGGCTGGACCCAACCATAATTTCCAGTGCCCTTGTCCTAGGTTTGGGGGAAGGAGGAGGATGACCAATTGAAGGGAGAACTTCCAATAACAAGGGCAAACCTAACTAACTCTTTGGCTCCGTCCCCTTCTGCCACTCTGGGGAGTCTGCTCTTCTCCCTCTGCTTTGCTTTCTGTTATTTTCTTAAAATAAAGTGTGTCTGCTATGCTTGCCTCGGTGTCCCTTGGTTTCATTCTTGGTGTCCAGGGGACACAACCCCGACTTCCACCAAACCAGCATAAATAGCTTACTGGGTAGTCATAAAGATTAAATGAGTTAATGTATCTAATTATTAAGTCCTCTGTATTTTTTTTTATTTTCACTGCTGCTTTTTATACAACGAACCTCCCAAACATCACAGCTTAGTCCAGCCTATCTTAAACATGCTCAGAAAACTTGTATTAGCCTACAGGGCTGGAGCCCTGGCTTGACAGTTACGGCGCTTGCCTGGCAAGCACGAGGTGGCGAGTTCAACCACCAACACCACGTACACAAGGAAGTGTCCAAGGAATGAAAGTCACATGAAAAACTAAAAATTGCTTTTCTCTCTCTCTCTCTCTCTCACTGTCCCTTCTTTCTTTAAAAGAAGAAAAACTTACATTAGCTTACAGTTTAGAAAAGTCATCTAACAAAACGCCTATCTTGTGTAACTTACTGAAAGTGAAAAACTAAATAGTTGTATGGGCAAACTTCCACACTATTATAAAACTAAAATATCCCAGTTCAATTATTGCAAGACAGGGAACCATCTATATTTATAGTAATCCCATGCTAATTACTATTAAATTTTCCCAGATTCTACATGTAAGCTTTTCCCACTAAGCAAAGCAGAAAACCAGTAAAACCACGAGTGGGAATATTTTTGTGAATTATCCAATCCCTTTTACTCCTACCCTAGGTTGTGAGAAACTGGAAACCGATGGAGCATGTTTATAGTTTTGCACACTACAGAGAGTATTTGATGGCTAAGTTATTATATTTTTTTTGTATGGGTCATGGAACCCAGTGGCACTTAAGCACTAAACTACATCCCCAGCCTTTTTTATTTATATTTTTTATTTTGAGACAGGGTCTCCCCCACATTGCTTAGAGGCTCACAAAGTTGCTGAGGCTGGCTTTGAACTTTTGATCTTCCTGCTTCACCCACCCGAGCAGAGCTGCTGGGATTACAGGCATCTGCCACAGTGCCCAGTGCTAAGTGAATATTTTGCCAAGGGAGTCAGTCACTCTGATGATGGGGAAGAGGTGTGCCATCCAGTTGGCTCCACAACTTCCCAAAGTTGTGACAGGAAGTTCCTATCTTTCAAATGCAGTGATTTTTCCACCCCCACCACACTCCCTGCAAAACAAAGCTTCTGCGTGCACTAGTTTCAATGATTTACCCCATAGAGCACAGGTACGGAAAACATTTCTCTCAACCTCCAAATCTTTTTCTGCCTCAGGGTCAAACCTATTGTACTTGTAATGATTTTGCAATTAATTTCTACCCTTTCAAGAACTGACATTTGCAAATCTGGCACAGCTCTATCTTAAGCAACAATCCACGTGAACCCTGTGGAAGCCGGGATGCTGACCTTTACCTTCCATCAATTTAAGCAGAGTCCAATGCCCGGAAATGCAGGTGACCTTTAAGCCCTGTTTTCTGTGGCTTGTCTGTTTCTAGAGCCGAGAGGGCAGTGTTGTGGTCATCAAGGTAAAAACATTTAAGAATAAGTGACTGCAATATAAATGGTCTCAGAGCAGACCCTCAGCAGCTTTCTGCTCTGTTTGGTTATCGTAAGATGATATCCCTGTCACTCAATGGCCACTACTAGCAAATATATTTTATGTACCCATGCAACATGGTGTAAAATGAAAGTCAAGGCTTCATCTTTCTCAGAAAATTGGCTTAGAGAGTTTAGTAGAATTGGCTTATAGAATATAAGGAAGTCCTCTGCTATTCTTCCTCCCTGTGAGTCGAGCAGCACTTAATTAGGTTGTGAAGTAGGTGTGTCAGTGTGCAGGAAGTTGGGCGCAGCCCCACTTTTGTGGAACATCCAAGGCAAATTTGCTTTCCATTTGAAATAAGAAAATAAAGCCCTAGTGCCTTTGGTCAAGTCCAGGAAAACTTGCGAACTCACTGCAGTTGGTGGGATAACATTGCAGAAGAGAATACCTTCCATTTATCATGGACATTATGTCTACTGATTCTCACAGTTGAAAGGTAGGGACTATGTTTCCCATTACACAGATAAGAACAGTGAAGTTCTCCTGGGTTACTGTCATTCCAAAGAGACTTGGAACTAATAAATAGAAGATCAAAGACTTGAATCCAAATCATAGGCGCACGCACGCACGCACACACACACGCACACATACATGTACGCACTATATGCTCAACCTGATTGAAGGTAATCAGAAATTTAAAAAGATATTTCTGAAGATGATGATTAGGACTAAGATTATATAGCACAGGAAGAAATAACAAGCAATAAGGAAAAATAGTATATTAGAAGGAATAGTTAGAATCCTAGATAATATACTTTTAAACTTCGATGACCTGTGCATATGCATATTTATGTTTCTGTGTGCACGTGATGTTTGCATGGAGAAAGAGAGAGAACAGAAAAATAATCCTCACTTAAGTCTCAACAACTATCAACTGACAGCCAATTATGTTTCCTCTCCACCCCCATCTAATCCCCACAATTTCAACCACTGGATTATTTTGAAGCAACTTTCAGATATCATAAATTTGTCATCTGCTACTCTAAAACATGAAGTCTCTTTCTTTTTCTCTCCATTATCACAGTATCATCATCACATTAAAGAATTTTTTTAAAGAAAGAGATATTTTCAAGGCAATCTTCTAATGCAATGCCTTAATCTGTCAAGAAATGAATGGAGGCCCAGAGAGGGGTCACAGATGGCTAGCATGGTTAGAGACAGGAGTAGTTCAACTTCTCACCTTAGAAGTGAGCTCTGTTAGCATAGCCTGAACACCAGTGCAAGCAAGAAGAATGCAGAGCTTGCCTGAAGGGGTGGCATTTGAAATAAATAGGGAACTAAGAGAGGAAATTACCTTGGCTGGGTCCTCATTAACACAAAAGCAAACGCAAATATAGGCATCTACACACATGCACACATGCAAGCATACACATGGGCACTTCATTCTGAATGTCTTGCCTTCTTCCTCCCAATACACAGTTAAATCTTTTAATCTTAAACTGCTCTCACTCAAATGATCATTCTTAAGGAAGCAGTGTTAACACTGTTAGGTAATTAGCACATTTGTGTGGGAAAATAAGTTTCTGTCTCCTCAGTTCCCAAATTCCTGCTACCCACTCCCTCCCCCTGTCCCCAGCTCTCTATCATTTAGTCACTTCTCAGAGGCAACAAGCAGGACCCAGCAGACAGCGGAGGAAAGAAACTGAGTGCCATTGCCCTCTGTGTTCCGTGGGTGGCTTCTGCTTGCTGATCTGTGCCTGAATATAAACGGGTTTATTACTGCTCCATACAACAGCGGCTGCATATCTTAGTTTGCTCAATACTTAGGTGTGTTTATGTGTGTTTTGCTGAGGAATGGAAAGCGGTGATAAATGGGCTTTGGCTTGTTGTGTGGAATTAGGATAAATTAATCCCTCTCCAGTTGCAGCCCAAACAAGGTAGATGTGTGGGAGAAAAGTGCTGAGCAGTTTTCTGCCATTACAAACGCACAGAGCAAAGCACAAATACAAGCAGTGCTCTCAGTGACTCAGCACGTCTAGATGCTGGCACATGCCATTTGAAAGATTGTGTGAGGATCTCAGCAATGCTTTGAATTATTACATTCTTTTCATGAAGATCTGGGTTGATTATAATAATAGGAGTGCTTATAGTCCTAACTATACCTTCTCGTGAAACAACATGATTGACATACATGGTCACAATTGTAAAAATGAGAGTAAACTTGAAACTCCCTACTTGGGGTTAAGAAACTGATAGGGTCCCCTTTGTGAATCAGATCCTGGTTCTGCCATGTGCAGGCTGAGTGAAACTGACCCTCAGCTTTCTCATTCACAAAATGGAGATAAAACTTGTGTTTGGTGGTGTCAGTTGTGGGAATAAAATGAGATGGAACTCAGAAAGCACTGTCACAGTTTCTGGCACATAGTACATGCCCAATATTTTTTACTGTCAAATTATTACTATTATATTTCTAAAAGGATATCCTGAAAGATGAGGGAAGAGTTCCATGGTGAAATTATTTTTGGAAATGGTGCATCTGGGGCTGCCCTCCATGATATACATCAGTATATTACAGGTTCAGTCCCACAGGAGAGGAACTCTTTCACTTTTACCATCTATTTCCATAAACTCATTGGACCAGAGTCCCACAGAGCACTCACTAGGGCTTGTCTGATCCTGAGAACTACTGTTCCTCTTGCTACAGCTTTGCCCCTTTGTTTGATCTTCAGGTTTCAAAATCAAGGACATGGTACCATCACCCAGTGATGTAGAACCTGCTTGTTATCTTGTGTTCACGATCATTCTATTAAAGGCACCATCTTGGAAAACTTCTTCCTGGTCTATGATCCTGAAATTCTCAGCTCTAACTACATTTTTTTTAAAGAGAGAGAGAGAAGGATAGAGTAAGAGAGAGCAAAAGAGAGAATTAACTTTATTTTTTTTTCCATCTGGCCTTTATTTATCCAAGACTTAGTTGTATTTGTGGTGCTGGAGGTTGAACTCATGTCCTTGTACATGCTAGACAAGACTTTAACTTCTCAGCCACCACTCTATCTCCTCTAACTACATTTCTAATCCAAGAACTGGTGCTGTCAAGTTACAGAAGCAAGTTTATGTTACTTTGATTTTCTTTTTTCCTTTCCCACCACCAAAACAGAGACACAAGTTAGACTTAAGTTATAGGCCTCAACTATGAAAATTCATGTGGTCTGGAACATTTTTGGGGGAATTAAGGTGGTGTGGTAATAGCACAGAGAAAGCTTTTTTTTTTTTTAAGAGAGACAGAAGTACAGTGAGAGAGAGACAGAGAATCAATTTTTATTGAGTTTCTCACATGGCTTTTGTTGCTCTGACAGCTGTGTACGTGGGGGCTAGGGTTTGAACCCACGTACCTGCGCATGCTGGGCATGCGCCGTAACCACCGAGCCACCACTCCAACCCCTAGAGAAAGCTTTTATACAATGCAAAATAGCATAAAGGTTCACACAGGCTTGGCCAAAGGACTTCCCTCCAGTTCAAATTTAAATCCAATCATGAGAGTCTTAATGGTTGCTCTATCATATTGGATAAAGCCAAGGGACCACAGCACAGATTAGATAGGCATTTCCAGGGAAGATCTAACTAAGGAATTAACTGGGAATTAGACTGAGGCAGCTCCAGCACCCTGAGTTCCTCTGTACCTTACCAAAACCCATCTCAGTGTAAATAGTCATATTGTAGGAAAATAAAATTTAAGCTAAACAGTCAGAAACTGCCAACCAACCTCTAACAAGGGACTCCCCACTGGAATGATCCAATAAGGCTACTGCTCCACTTCCACCAGTCACATTGTTTTCTTTGACTTGCTGCCACATTCCATCCATAAAAGCCATACCCTGTGCCCCTTAGGGGATTCTCAAACCACTGACAGTCTGCTGTTGCCTTATTAACGAATCCCTGCTTGCCAAATAAACTCTTTAATATTTGAACATGCCTCAGTTTATCTTTTAACAATTCGAAAGACTTGTGAGGTACTGTACTGAATTTAAACTGAGGATTAGTCTTCAGGAATATCCTGTCACAGGGAGCAAAGGCCACCCAACTGAATAAAGATCACCATGAGTACCTCCAAGAACACACCTCATCATAACTAATAGAAAAGGAGGATGTCTTTTGGTTTTCTAGGGTTGGAAGTCAATGACGAACTCTTGCTACTGTATAAAGTATTTCTCAAAATGTAGTTTACGAACTTCCTTAATCAGAATTATCTGGACTATGGAAATGCAGTTTCATATGCTGTCCTTGAGAAAAAAATTTAGTCTTGAATGCAATGGCTTAGGTATGGTTTGAATTTGTGCCTCAGAATAACTTCATTGCTTATTCCTGATAGATTTATAACAGTATCACATTCATTTCATCACCTTGGGGTAAGGTGTCTATTTAGATATCTCAGCACCTGGTAACTCATCATAACACCATATTAATTTAATAATTGTCAAAATCCACTGTGTACATGTATCTCTGAAACAACCTAATTATTTGAAGAGGAAAAAATCAATTTTAGGAAAAACAGAAAGAAGGACAAATACTACCACTATTACTTTAGTCATAAAAGACCCCTAAATGATAACTGTGTGCATAATAAAGCAATGAGAGACTAAAGAGACAGAGAAATTTATTAGCTGTGGAAGTTTCACTATTACTAATCCTGTTCCTAAATAGAAAATGCTATTGCAACAATTTATTTCAGAGTTCCACAATAACCATTTGCATCTGTAATATTGTGGCTTAGCTTATATTGTAGTGACTGCAGCTTCTTGACTAATGCTAGTTCTACCTTCACATGGGAAGTGTCTTTTTCAGTATGAAGTTGGAGGGCAGAAATCATGAGTATCCCAACCTAGGCTGAAATTTGGAGCCACTTGTGCCCAACCTTTACTCATAACATCAACCAGCAGTAGCAACTGAAACCTAGAAATATTAATTCTCTAATATCTTTGTGATAGTATATTTTATTATACCCACAAAAGAAATTAAACTAGTCAGCAAAACTGTGGAAACCAAGATAAAAACAAGATAATAGCTTTATTACAAAACCCACACATACCCTTGACAGAGGACAGTTATCCTAAATATAGCTGCTTAAACAAGGCAACTGATAGGCAGTATGTGAATAACATTATTGTGCATTTTTATGTTGTTTAAAATTATTCTGAGATTTGAGGCTCTTTGTTTGAGAAATATTAAGATTTTCCCTGTTTAAATCATGTGTGTCCAAAATTTCAGAACAATGACCCAACTGGAAAGCTAAGAGTAGAATAGTATCCTGATTCTGAGATATGAGCAGAAATACAGCAAAATGTGAATGTATCTTTTCCTGCTAATGCCAGTACACAAAGAGTGTCTAGATAATGTCATTTGTTTAACTCTCATAAAACTCACAGTTATTCAATCATATCTGCCACTAAGATTCTAGCTCACGCTTTAATCAGTTTTCGACAGCTTCATGGCCACAGCTCTTGGCTGGCCTTTCCATTCATCTAGATAATGGAGAGAACATATTCCAGATTGGCAGGCATGCTTCATTTTTCTCCCCTTGCTGCCACTGTCATCTACCTATTCTGCCAATTACATTGTCTCCAACTATGCTAGGAAATTAGATTTTAATGTTTATTAATAATTGCCTCCTATACTTCATATCATGGGTCCTTCTCATTTCTCTATTTGAGGGGATGCTCTAGTTATAAATCAGATTTATTTCTGGAGATGGTCCCACATCTTTTCTTGTTTTGCTGATGGATTTTCATCTGTAGAAAGCTCTCCCACAGTGATTGTTGAAGCTGGTAAAAGATATGGTTGTATGAGCATCATTTGGGAAAGCTGCTAAAAAGTACAGATTACTGGTTAGCATCCCTTGGGAATCCTGAGGGACTCTTTCCTATGTGCAATGATGTCTGAAAAATCTCTATGTTCACAAAACTTCCTAAGTTAATGGAAATGTTCTTGGGTTTGACAACCAATGATTTACTACAGATATCCTACCTTGGGTTAGGAACAGATTTTCCAATCATAGAGCAGGAATTCACTTATCTAAGTGGTTTGAAAAGATGAGTCAGCCTGGTTTCTTGTAATCCTTCTGTGCAAGACAAACACCACCCAGATTTCTGTTCACTTGCCCAATAAGCAACTCTTGTGAATTGCAAATAGTTTCTGAAAAGTTATTCTTTGCAGTTTAGTATGGATTGATCTAGTTAGACTTTGTGTATTCAAATAAAATGTTAGTGTGAACCCTCTCTTGCTGTCTCTGTACCTTCTATTCTCATGTATACGCCTTATCTGTTTTCCCATAGAAGAATCAACACACTTTTATGCTACTTTCCACTGTCTCTGACCCTAGCCAAATATAAGAACCAAATCTAGTCATGAACATGACTGCTCATAGGAACAAAGATTGCAGTTTGATGGAGCTTGAAAGATTTGCACAAGAAAATGAGGGCTTTAATTTACCACCTTTCAGCAGATTCCCCTCACCTGAGAATCTGATAGGTGATGGTAAATTTAAACTCATGATTTAATGTACTGTTCTTCTCACCTGGGCTTTCAAGCTCTTATTTCCAGCTTCCTGATGTGGTTCTTCATGTACTTTATGACATCAAACCCAACATAAACCACTAAACTTATCTTCTTGGACAACCAAGAAATAGGCGAGCCCTTCATGATCCCCACTGCCATCTTTTGACATATGGAGTTGAAAACATATATGTTAAAAAGAGAAAGGATTATGGACTAATATTCAAACTTATTTTAAAAATTTCTTCCTTCTACTTCTTTTTCCCTCACCCACGTTCATCATACTTCACTACCTCAACCTAAACTAATGAAACTTCCTCACTAGTGCACATGGGTTAGGAAGGGACAATAAAAAGAATGGCATATATCATATTTGTTTTCCTTGATTTTCATGCCTCCTCCACTTCATCCTAATTTACTTTCAGTAAATACATGAACTATGAATATTTGGGGCTTGAAAGCCCCAAACCCCATCAAATAATTAATAACTTTATACAGGAGCCAGTTGCTGCTGCAACCTTGCTCAGATAGCCCTTCCCCCTGGCGTGATTATC
Source organism: Aplodontia rufa (assembly GCA_004027875.1). Taxonomy (NCBI): domain Eukaryota; kingdom Metazoa; phylum Chordata; class Mammalia; order Rodentia; family Aplodontiidae; genus Aplodontia; species Aplodontia rufa. The sequence goes on along the minus strand of PVKS010021346.1, from coordinate 712 downwards.
ACCTGTTCTTTAGTGAGCTCCCATTCCACCCAAACGCTCATCTTCACTAAACCTCCCACATAGAATGTTTTTATTCTTTTCATTTAGAATTGGTGAACATTCGTGCACTAGTATATGTGCTTTAGGCTTAGCCAGTAGGGAGTGAGCAAGGGTCCTGATTCATCTCACGTCCCCTGAGAGGCCTTGCATTTAAAGGAATGATTGCAAAATGAGGCCTAGAATCGCATGAGGAATAAGATGATACATCTGAAGTTTCCAGAAGCAATGAAACAACTTTTGGCATTTCATGGATAGTTTCTTAATGGCTTGGGTTCGTTTTTCTACAAGTACCTACAGCAAATGGTTTGAATCCAATTTGTAGTCTTCCAGAATCACTGGGAAAACTCTCCTTAAAATGACCTCATTTTCTTTTTTTTTTTTTAGTCAATTATTTCTTTTTTTCATTTTTCCAATGAAACAATATATTTATATTCTGAAAATTAGATTTACCCGCTAGAGGCCCTCCTAATTAACCACCCTTGTCCCTCTCCGCTCCCTTCCCAATATATCACTATGAATGCATTAGGTTGTATGTCACTACACCTTTTCAGGGTTTAATACATGAGAGTTGACCTCCTTTCACAATGGACAGGGTTTAGCTCCAGACTCCACAGATGAGTGAAGACATTCGATCCTTGGTTCTCTGGGTTATGCTGACTTCACTCAGCATGAT
>PVKS010021345.1:0-35402 GCA_004027875.1 Aplodontia rufa | reverse complement strand
GGGGGAGGGGACCGGGAGGCCGCAGTTGAAGGAGCGGGCGGGAGCGTGGAATAGGAGAGCGCGGGGAGCCGTGCACCCAGGTCCTCACGTGCCTGGCGCCCCGGGAGTGGAGCCGCGGGGCCTCGGGACTGGGGCGGCGGGGACCGCGGAGCGTCTTGCGGCTCTCCAGGCGCTGTGCGAGAGTGCGCCTCGCGCAACGGGTCCTGCAGGCGGGGCCTCCTCCCAGCCTGCGCCGGAAAGGAAGGGCCTCCCCACCTATCCCAAGGAAGACGCGTGCCAACGCTGGTCCGCGGCCTGGAAAGCCAAGCAGGGTCCTTCCCGGAGCCCAGCGCCCTGCGGAGAGGCCCCAGGCTGGGCTCTCACCCTGCGCTCACCCTGATCCAGGCTCGGTGGCTTTTTCCGTGTCCGTGTTCCCCGCTTGGGACAGGCGCTCATCTGATCTGGTACTCCTCAAACGTTGGACCTCACCAAGGGCGCTCTGCGGATCGATCCCTCCCAACAATTTATTTAAAAAATTTTCAAACATAAAAAATTGAACCAGGCCCTGTGGCAGCACAGCCTGTAATTCCAACGACTGGGGGATGTGGTTTCCTGGTAGAGTGCCCCTGGTTTAATCCCTAGTACCACAATCAATCAATCAATCAATCAATCACAAAAAGTTCAAAGAATTGCCCAGAGAACAGCCACACACCCAACCTGGATCTTCCATCAGCAAGGTGCGCTCCTTTTTAGGGCTCCTGCCTGCCCTCTGTCCATCTCCTAGTTTCCTCTCCTCAACACACTTCACAGTGGGAAGCAGGCTCAGGAAACAGGCTGGTAGAGGCAACTTTGAGAACATCTCTTCACTGGCCTTGCTTAGGAACCCCAGGCTGTCCTGCTGGTTTGGCAGTTTTTCCTGGAGCCCGAGGTTACCATACAAAGGCAGACATGAACGCACTTGAGTGCCAGCTCTGCCTGACCACCAGCAGTGAGACTCCACGCACCATTTCCTCCATAAGAAGGCTCTCTGGGTTGGTGGCTATAGTGGCAGCAGGGGCACAGTCCCCTGCTGGAGAGACTTCCATCCAGAGGAAAGCACTCCCTAGGTCCATGTTCTTGTGGCGAGAATAGGATAGAGTGTGCTTTAAGTCTGGCCCTGGCTTCCTCCTGGAGCCTCTGGCTCTGCACTCCAAGTCCAGGTGTGCTCTGCAGTCTTCTCCTGTCCCATAAACACATTCACAGTTGCCATCACTTTAAGGCTGGTCAAGGGGATGTCTGGTTTTAATGTGAGGAGCACCTCAAGGTGGGAGCGGGTTCGGATTCCACAACAGTGCACGGGTTTGTGCTTGGAGTTTTCCAAATCACTGGGAACCTTCAGACAGCTCAGGCTGCCCATGACCCTGATTGGAAGTGACTGGGGTTGGAGAAAAGAGACTGGAACAAAGGGCTGGGTGACCATGGTGCCGAGAGCCTTTCCCAGGAGGCAGAGGGAAGTTTCTGGAAACAAGCTGGCCAGCACAGGAGGCCTGTTAGCCTGGACAGCTCTCTGTCCCCTTGGTCTTGTAGTGCATGCTATGGCCTGGAAGGATATGCTTGCAGGCTTCCTTCTCAGGGCACCCGGAGGCCTGCTTGGCACAGGTGTTTGCCCTTAGGTTGGGGAGAGGTCTAGGCTTAGTGGTCCTCTTCAGGGGCTGGGAGGGGCAGGAACAAGCCCACTCCTCCACCTCACTCCCCCTCCTCCACTTCTGACCCTGGCTGCAGGTGGCCTTGCCCTGGGGCTTTGCTCACCGAGCCCTACAGGTACCTGGGCACTTAGTGACACCACTGAGCATCCAGGGTGGCAGGGTCTGGAATTGTGAAACACCTTTCAAGCAAGTCACTAGGGTGTGGGGAGTGACTCCTCTTCACATGGTCACAGTATGGACCCTGGAAGCAGAATGGGGAGCCCTTGCTATGGGACTGCCCCAAGGCCTGAAGGTCTATGGAGAAACAGGCAAGGGTGGCAGGATGTGAGTGAGGGGCCAAGTGCAAATAGGCGCACCCATGAACCAAGTGTCACACCTAGACCCACAGTTGGTGTGTGTTTGCTGTGGGTTGAACCCTGCCGCTCTACCACATAGATTCATACTTCCAAGTCCTAACCCCAGTGGGAATGAGGGCTTATTTGGAGGTGGGGTCCTAGTTAAGGTGGGCCAATCCCATCCTGACTGGTGTCCCCATAGAACATTTGGACACAGGTGCACACGGGGGAAGGCCTGGGGAGACTGGAGTGAGGCCCTGTATTGGATCTGAAGATGTCCCCCAAAAGCTCCTGTGTCAGGCAACATAGTGGTGTTCCAAGGGGAAAAGGTTGGATCGGAGCAACCTCATCAGTGGGTTAATCCATTTGATGGATTAATAATTTGAAGGCACCATTGGTGGCCTTCGAATTATTAAACCCCCCTCCTCTTCCTCTCCTCCTTCCTCCCCTCCTCTCTCCCCCTCCCGTCCTCCTCCTCCTCCTCTTCATTGTCCTTCTCCAAACTTGCCACTGTCTGCCTCAGCTACTCCAGGTTGACGAGGCTGTCACCACAGAGCACGGTCTGAATTCAGCACACAGTAGGTCCAGCATGCCAGGGGCAGCAGCAGCTAGCTCCCTTCTGTGCTGGTGGTGAGTGAGGATTGCCAATCTTAGTGCTCAGAGCTGCTGTCCCCAGACCTGCATTTGAGCAGACCCCAGGAGGATGAATCTAGAGCCACTTGGTCACTCACCTCTCATCAGCCACAGAGGAAGTTGTGCTTTTCCAGAGCTGCTTTCACCTGGAGTTCTGGCCTGGGAAAGGCTCTGGATCAAATAGCCTGCCTTCTGGTCACTGCATCACAGAGTACAATCCACAGGGAGTCTGATAACCGAAGAGAGAGATTCGAGGGAGACAGGTAAGAATCAAAATTCTGTTTTCTCCTGCCCCCTCCCAAACTCTGTCTTCCCGTGCTAGCTGCTGGGAGCAGGAGGGGCACATGGAACCAGGGTCCTTCTGCTGGTGCCCCTGCAGCCCATCCCAGGGTGCATCTGATGTGCTGAGTTTCATCTGGGAAATACTAGGGGCCTAACCATGGGTGCCTGGCCAGTGACTGCCCTGAGAAAGAGCCATGGCCTATGGATTAGAGCAACAGGAATGGGCTCTCACTTCTCTAGAGCCTGGAGTTCCGCAGGGCTGTTCCTGGGTCAGGATGAAAGTGGAAGGATCACTCCCTGAGGGCTGCTCCTCCCTGTCCCCAGCCTGACAGCTCTATCACTCCACTTCCGCCTCCAGGGCCATCTCTCTGGCAGATCTCCCTGCTCCCACGCAGGAGTGCAGTTGTGGTTGCGTTTAGAGCTCACCAGGATGCCTCAAAATTCTTGACAAGCACACTGCACCTTTTTCTGCATTAAGTAACCTTTGGGGACACTACCATAGTTAGAATGTTTGTGTCTCTCTAGAACCCATGTTGAAATGCCATCCCTAATACAACTGCAGGAAGAGGTGGGGCCTTCTACCAGGCTGCACCGCAGGGCTCCAGGGCCCAGTCCATCTCTATTGCCCTTCCTGCAGTTGAGGAGGCAGCGACATGGTGTCATCTTCCAGCCCTCACCAGACCTGGAAACTGCCGGCACCTGGATCTGGGACTTCCAGCCTCCAGAAACGTGAAAACTATTTTTGTTCTTTAGAAATGTCCTGGAGAGGGGCTGGAGTGGTGGCTCGGCCTTTACGGTGCTTGTCCAACATGCATGAGTACACGGGTTCAAACCCCAGCACCCACCCACGTACACAACTAAGTGTCAGAGCAACGGAACCCATGGGAAAAACTCAATAAAAATTGATTCTCTCTCTCTCTCTCTCTGTTCTTCTCTCTTAAAAAAATTTTTTAAAAAAAGAAATGTCCTGGAGAATGAAACAGACACATTCGGCTCCATGTGGCAGGACCCAGGGCATGAACGCTTGGGCAACCAGCCATTGGCTCTGTGTGCCTGAGAAAGCCATCTCAGTGACAGTGTGAACTGGGATTTTGAGCCACAACCATAATGCTCTTTTTCAGGACCTGAGTTCAAAAGGAGGGTCCCACACAAGGCCCCAGTGTGGAAGCCTCCCAGCGGTCATCCCGCGCCAGCTTATGCCCTGCCTTTCAGGGAACACAATGCCTCATGAGGCAGCTTGTTCCATCTTTTTCTGCTCCTACTCTCCCCTTGACTTAAATTTGTTTTGAAACATGGTCTCGCCACATTGCCCGGGCTGCTCTCAAAACCCTGAGCTCAAGCGACCATCCTGCCTCAGCCTCTGGGTGCTGGGACCGCAGGAGCATCCCTCTCCTGCACACCTGTCACCTCACTCACAGAAGACTCAACACCTGTACAACCAACGAGGGCAGGCTGGTGACAGGCTGTCTGAACACTCTGTGCCTGAGCAGGAGTGGGGGCCTGCTGCCAGGACCCTGTCCTGCCTGTCTGCCTATATAGCCCTGTACACAGGCACAATCCTGAGGCCACAAACCCAGAGACTCCAGCCAGTTGCCAGCTGGTCTCTAATGGCAGCCAGCCCGGTGATCCATGTGGACTACTCTTGGGATGCCCGTGGAATGAGGAGATTTCATTTCACACCTCCGCCCATTCTGAGCACCCTAAAGGGATGATTAGGGCAGGGGATCTGTAAATGAAGGTGCACAATGTGGGCCACAGTTGTAGGGGGCCTGGGAGTCTGGCTGTCCGTGCACAGTGCTGGGTGGACTCCCAGCATAGAGAATGGGATGGGAACAGATGCCAGCTTTCAAATAACTCTTGACCTGGCACGGTGGCACAACCTATAACCCCAGTTACTCAAGAGGCTGAGACATGATGATCACAAGTTCAAGGCCAGATGGGAAACTTAGCAAATCCTACCCACCTTGAAATCAAAATTTAAGAAGGGCGGGGGCTGTAGCTCAGTAGCAGAGTACTTGCCCAGCATTCAGGAGGCCCTGGGTTCACCTCCCAGCTCAGAATAGCAAAACAGGTCAAAAACCTTTTAAATAAATGTGTCCACAAACAGGGCATGACACTGTTGGGACCAGGGGAGGGCATGGTAACACAGAACAACTTCTTGGACCCTGACAGGCCGGGCCTGGAATGTCCTGGCCAACTGTCTGTCAATGGGCCAGTCTTGGCTGGGATCCTCTGGCTGCTTTGGCACCGTGGGAGCATCGCCCAGGCAAATTTACTCTGACGGGCTTTAAAAAGCCAAAGCCCAGCGGGAGGCTGGAGCAGCGGCCCTGTCCCAAGGGCGCCACCTTCAGGATGTTTGCAGAACTGACTTCACAACTGGATCCCACCCTGGCTGGCAGAAATGTGGAAACGCGGGACCTCCTCAGACTCCCCAGCAACTCCACCCTCTCCTGACCCCTTCCAGGACACACAGGCATGAAATAAATAAATAAAAACAGTCTCTGGTATGGTTTTGTGCCTTCCATGGGCTGAACCGAAGTGAAGTTCAGGAATGCCTCTTCCCTGTCCCCAGCACGCTCATGAGACTGTCTCCTAGGGAACTCTGTACATGCACAGACCCGGGATCGTGGATCGTGGGACCTGAGCCCGCCAACTGTAGCTCAGGCAAGCAGCAGGTCCATCAGGCAGGCTCTGGAAGCTGCAGGGCTGGGCGGCTTCCTGCAGACCCTGGCAGCCCACCCCGCCCCGCCCAGCTGGGGCCTCCCTCCCCACCAGGGCAGGGTCTGCTTCATCCCCCTCCCACAGACCACAGCTCAGGCCTGCAGAGGTGCAAGCACTTCGTTTATTATGTGATGCAATCGGCGGGTGAAGCCTTGTCCTGGACTCAGGAGAATCCAGGAGACCACCTGGGAAGACGGTCTGGGAGTGTTCACTCTTCACAGTTCAATTATAAAGAAATGGTGGCTCCATGGAGAAGCGGGAGTGGAGGGGACCTGACCCGGTGTCCTCTTGGGGCTCATGCTTGGTGGTTCTGAACAGTGAGGAAGAGGGCTCCAGGCCCCGGTGAACTAAGGCAGACCTTTGACATTGGTCGCAGGATGGTATCATTGCTGCTGGGTGCTATCATTTGAGTCCAGCAGCCAGGAGGCTGGACTTGCCCCATTTCTTGACCTGCAATAGCACCAAGTGCCGGCAGGGGGCACTGTCCAGACTGACCACTTTGTGGTGACCTGTAAGGTGGAAATTAACTCACATTTCCACTTCATCCTTCCCTTACAAAAAGAAACCAGTATGGAGGTTAGAAGACAAACCCAATTCAACAGGAGTTCGCTGACTCTAGGGCACCAGCTTCCTGAACCCACCTTCTGCATAAGAACAGAAGGACGCCACTAGTTACGAGTGGACCAGGCTGGGCTAGAGCGATGCAGGGATCGTTCAGACTTCAGCCCAACAGCCTCTTTCTGCAGGAGGGGGATGCTGGGGTCACCGAGGAGGAGGAAGAGGTGGTCAGTACCCTCAGGTGGGCAGATGGACAAGAACACCCCCCAGACAAGCCCTGAAGGGACTGCAGAGGGCAGTTGATGCCTTGACCGAATTCAACTCTGAAGTTAATTTCAAGACTGGGAATGTGCTCAGATTCAGGACCTGCGGCACCAGGTCTGGTCCAATACCATGTCTGTGTGTGGGGAGGGCACTGTGCTCCATTCCTGTGGGGCTGGAAATCCTGTCAGGAGAGCAGCTACTTCTGGGAGTCTGCTGGGAGAGCCCCTTCCTGCTTCTCAGTCATCCGATGCGGGGGTGGGGGATGGGGGGCATCTATCATCAGGTCCCCAACTCTGGGTCTCTCGAAGCAACCTCGCCTGACCCCTGGCTGCACGTGGGTTGTCCTTGAGGGATGGCAAGGCAGCCTGAAGTTACCAACAACAGCCGAGCATCAGGCAGTCTGCCTCAGGGTCCCCCAGGTTGCTCAATGCCACACCCAAGCTCTGGAAGCCTACAGCTTATTAACACCTTAGTTTTCTCAATGATAAAAGAGAAAGAAAAGAAAGGACATCAAACAGGGCAATTTTGTGAAGGTGACAGGAGCCAGGGTGGTGCCCAGAGCATGTCAGTCCCTCTATGGGGGTGCTGACAGGGGTTTGATCAGCAGGCCCACATCTATACCCTAGGAGGCTGCTAGGTTTCCCCTCAAGGAGAGGCTGCCCTTTGGCCAGTACCAGAGGGAGGGAGCGAGGGCGCTAGGGACTGCTGAATCTTTCCCGTGCAGGAGCAGGACAGTCAGCCTTCCTGAGCCACTGCCATCCTGCCGGATGCCAAGGCCACCCACCCCTTCCCACACTGTGTCCTATTCAGGCTGATGCTAAATTGTCGAAGCCAGAAGCGCTCCCCAGGAAGCAGATGGACTGGGACGAGAGGGGGGTGGGGGCAGTCAGCTCCCATTTACCCAGCATGGTCCTTGTGTCCCCTCACAACCTGAGCCCCAGGTACTGCCATAGCGCTGCGGAGGAAAACTCAGCCCCAGAGACTCGCCCCATGCAGAATGGGACAGGGACTCGCAGCAACCTGGCCTCTCCTCCTCGCTGTGGGTTCCACCTTGAGGAGGGGTCCCAGAGGGTTCCTGAGCACCAGGGTGTAACACGGGGCACTTCCCTTTCCTAACTTCAGGAGAGGCACTGCAGTGCACACGGGGTAGAGAGCGAAAGAAAAAAGAGAGGAGAAAAAACCCACACATTCAAGGCCAGCAGGGGCCCTTGACTCCCACTCCCAGGGCTGAGGCAACTCCCAGGTTCCCCAGCAACCCTGCTCCACCCCACCCCAGGGAACCTGCTTTCTGTTGAGCTCCTCCCAACCCCCCGCCCCGCCTTCCTAGCTGCTCTTCTAACGTCTCAGGTGGACACTTCCGTTGCCCTAGGGTTGCTAAGACTCTATTCACAGCAAGGGGATCTGGAAGATGGGTGCCAGCCCCCACCCAGCAGGGCCCAGGGCTTCCTTGGGGTGCCCTTATCCGGCACTGCTTTCCTTGAAATCCTGCTGGGCTGTGTCTCCTGGGTCCACTCCCACACTCGTTTGCTCCTTCCTTCATCTCAGCGCCAGGCAGTTTGATGTAGGGGCTTTAGCTGCGCTCGGGGCGGAACAGTGTGCAGACATTAAATGAAAAGGTAAAATCACACAGGGTCACCTCTAACACAAAACTGGGAGCCAAGTCTCCCTGTGCTGTGCCAGGAGCAGGCAGAGGTCCTGGGAGTGAGCCGCACACACCCAGAGCCACTACTGACGGGTACAGAGATGAGATTTACCCTGGGGACATGCACCTGACAGTTTCCAGGGCCAGACATGCTGTCATCCTCCTTAAACTTAAATGCCCAGGGTTCAGAGCCCAAGAGGATAGGCCAATCCCAAGCCTACCCAAAGAAGAAGAGATCTAGGCAGCCCCAACCAAGAGCTCAACCCTGCTGGACACCTCTGCCTGGGCACCGTCTACATTCGCACAAATGAGTGAAGCAGGACCAAAAAGTCCCCTCCGCTCCCACTGGTGTTAAGCTGGCCCCATTTTATAGGGAAAGGCCAGGGATGGAGCCAGCCGCAAAACAGCCCACGGGTGGGGAGCCCAGTGTGGGAGGACTGTCTTCTCTCCAGGAGACTCATTTAAAGGGACCATCCCGCTCAGAGCCCATGTAAAGAGCTGATTCTGCATCCAAGGACCTGCTGTGGTGACCTGCTGCTCTGGCAAGGGGAGGGGCAGAGGCTGTTCCAGGTGCTCCCTGCAGGCTCCACTCCCCAGGAGGCAAGGCTGCCTAAGTACCCCTGGAGAGTGGAGAAGGCTACACCCTGCTGAGATGCGAAATCTTCACCCTCCCCTTACCTTCCCCACTTTGCTTGGCTGTGTCTGGGCAGCAGGACTTGCTCAATCTTAGATTCAGCAACTCTGGGTACATTCTGTACCCAAGTGTAGTTCTGTCTCCCCACTGTCAATGCATCCCTTGGATCAGGCTGCTTCCCTGGTTGCTGGCTCCTGCTGCAACCCCCAAGTGCAATCACTCCTCGTACTGTTTAGGCTTTGTTGATCTGAGCCTCAGTCACCTCATCTGAAGGATGGGCACAATGATCCCTCCCTGTCAGGATCAACTTCCTGTTCCCTGCCCACACCAGCCTCAGTGAGGCTGTGGTCAGCTACAGGCCCAGGTGCATGCTCAGCCTTGCTGGCACCTTGGATACCCTCCAGGAGGTGGGGGGGATGAGAGTGCCTTGGCTTTGATGGGGGGCCCTGCAGTAACTCCCTGCCCCAGTGCAGGTCTGAGCTCACCTCCTGACCCCTGCTCCTCTCCCATTGCTGGGGTGGTGGTGACCACTGTCTCCTTGGCTTTCTGATCCCAGACACTGCTGTCCCTCATGTCCTCGGGCACTGTCTTCACTCAGCAAAACTGGCTGCAAATCATTCTTTTCAAGTAGCAGTGGGGGGAGGGGCTCCCTCCTGTCACTCAGATCCAGCTCAAACTTGGCCTCTTTTGCCACTCCTCCCCAGAGCCTGGTTGTCACAGCAGGCATTCACTGAGGAGTTTATTGCCTGCCTCGCCCCCTGCAGAGGCTCTTTGGAGAGTGACTGGGCTATGCCTAGGACCTAAACACGGGGCCCTCAGCAGCAGTTCACTAAACAGGTGCTGACTCAAGGCAGGAATCCAAATTGCCAAAGCGCCTGGTAACCCTGCAAAGCCGACCGTGACCCATGTGTGCCTGAAACCAGAAATGGGGAGAGAAGGAATACCTGCCTTGTTTAGCTACAGAAAAGTAGGTGATGTGGGTGGAGAAGGATGGCACCAGAGCTCAGTCCTACCCTCTCCCTCCCCACCCTGGCTTCTCCTCCCACCTCCCTCTGAGTCTGCAGCACCCTGGGCTGTAACAAGGGAGGGCATGGTGCTTCCTGCCATAGCACCTGGCCTGGGTGTGAGAGAACCTGGGAGACCCTGTTGCCAGCTCCCAGTTGTGATGTTGGTTTTGGTCTTGCCCGGTATCCCCCTGCCAGCGCAGAGCGCACCACATTGTGGGTCACTTGCCTTGCCCTTGAGGTGGCCCTGTAGATCCATTTTCCCCCGGTGGGTGCAGATGGAGGCTCCAGCACAAATACCTATAGGCAAACACAGTGGCCTAGGGAAGGCCCTGGGAGGACTTTATTCAGGGCAGCTCTTCCCGTGGAGGTGTGGCATCCTCACTGGGCCACCGTGTAAACATGTCCTCCCCAGACCCCGGAGGGCCTCGGTCCAGAGAGCTCCTGGCCTTCAGGTGTGCGCGATGGAGAAAGCAAGACCGAGCAGACAGGGAAGGATTCTCCAGGACCACAGGAGGAATAGCCCAGACACTGGTGTGGAGGGCTGGTAGCTTGATCAGTCAGACCTACCACCCCCATCCCTGATCAGACGGGCTGGAGTCTGGGAAAATCAAGCAGATAAAGGGCTTCCTTTCCAGGCTTTGGGATCCTTTTCTTGGTTCTCAGCATTGGTTCGCTGGCTTTTGGAGGACACCGGACTCTCCAACCCCACCCAGGTCCTTACCCCGCCTTCCCTCTCCTCAGGGGAATAGGTGAGCCGCTGGACTCCCTGAAAGGCCTCCTTCCCATCCCAGTAGCAGAGCTCTAGCTAATGGCACTTGTGGGGACACGGGACACCAACAGCCAGCAAGGTGCAGACATGCTCAGCAAAGGAAAGTTTTTGAGGGCCCAGTGCCTGTGCTGGGCTGGGGGCCACGGGCTCGGGGCCTGATTGGGGTCTGTCGCCTGAACCCCAACTGCACCCTACCCCACCCCTAGTCTCTCTAGTCCCAAAGCCAGGAAGAGCAGGCATTCTGGGTCCAGGGTGAGCAACTAGGATGAAGCACCTAGGAGGAAATCCTGCGAGGTCACACGAGTGGGAGTGGCCCCTCTGCTTGCCTCCTGAGTTCCCAGCAGATCCCCTTCTTCCCACTATTTTGGGCAACCGGCCTGGAGGTTCCAAGCACCCTTCCCTCCAGTCCCTGACTGGTTCGTTGGCAGGAGAGGTAGAAAGATGTCCCCCAGGGAATCCCCAGCCAGGGGTGGGGGGGGGGCAGCCTCTGCCTGAAGCCAGGCCTGGTGACCCAGGGGTTTGGAACTTCATTTTGACCCCAGTTTTGCCAGCCTTCTAGTCAAGAACTCATGGGTCCTGTCCCAAGAGTGAGTGCCCCTTCCGCCTGGGGCCTTTCCTGGGGTCCCCTCCAGTCTCCCGGAGTTCCCCTGCAGCTGTCCCTGGGCCACTCCATTTCCCAGACTCAGAGCAGAGGTGAAGGGGCAGCAGCGGCGGGAACCAGGGTTTTGCTGCAAGCCGGGGCTCCCGCCTGCTTTCCCGACCCTGGCGGACAGCGGTCCGGGAGAAGGTCCGGGAGAAGGTCCGGGAGAAGTTCCGGGAGAAGGAGCCTTCCTGTTCCTGACACCTTGCAACTCCAGCGTGGCAGAGGCAGCCCTAAGGTCGAGCTGGGGATCCTGGCCACAGCTCTGAGGTCTGGAACCCAGGCCAGATCCTCTGTGCCACCGGCCTGGAGGCCACCTAATCCCGCCTGTGCGCCCCGGCACAGGGCGCAGCAGCCAGCGCTGGAGGTCACCGTGCCTGCTACGCGGCCCAAAGCGAGAGCAAGGCTCCCGGAGCGGCCCGAGGGCCAGGGCTGTTTCTCAGCGCTCCTCGCCACGCGGTTTTAAGTTCCCTAAACGAAGCCGCTTCCCCGCCACCGCCCTTGCGGTCCCTCGCGCGGCTCTGAGGCCGCGCCAGGCTCCCCAGGTCTTACCGCCGCCTGCCCAGGCCCTGCGCGCCCTCCGCCCTGCGCTGCTCTGGGGCCCTCATGGCCGGGACTCGCGGGCAGAGGCCTACCCGAGCCTCCCCGCTAGCAAGGATTTTATCCCTTTCCCTCCACCAGGCCCAGCTGGGGGCACCGGCTCCGGCCAAAGCCGGAGCCCCGCCCCTTCCCATCCTGCCGGCAGCTTGCTTAACCTTCTCGCCAGGCGGTGACCCTGCGCCCCGCAGGCAGCGCTATCCTGGGGTCGAGCGGGGGCGAGGGGCGACTCTGGGGTCAGGCGGTGGTGGGAGACCCTCCTCCCCGTCCCCATCCTGCACGGCCTGGAAGGCTCGGAAAGTTTCCAGACCTGAGCGACCTTCAGCAGTGTCCTTGACTCTCTGGGCTTGGACATCTGGAGACAGCCCCACTCACGCCGGGAGCTGTCTAGCTAGAGGCGGCTCCCAGCCATAAGAAGTGTGGCTCACTGCAGAAGAAAAATGAGGTCCTTTGCTCAAAAAGAAGAATCGTGACTTCAAGGCAGCTGCAGCGAACGGTTGGGGACCAGCACTCACATCCCGCAAGAGCCTCCGGGCTGTGCTCGGCTGTGCTCGGAGGAGTACCGGGGCCCTACACCACTGCCCACTGGCCCCCCCTTTACGTGGGTGTGGTCTCAATGATTCTCTACCTTGGGACCACTCTGGCCCTGTCTCCCAAGGCCTGGGGCTTCCAGAGGGATCTGGAGGGGTTGAGCAGCACCTGAGCAGGGCTGGGGTCAATCTCCTGAGGCTGTGGGTATGCACGGCTGGGATCACACGCAGGGCCCCTGTGTTGAGGGGTGGTGGGGGTGCCCTCCCTGCCTTGGTAGCAGGCTGTGTTCTGGGTGGTTCTCAGGAGCCAGGAGTGCTGCCCTCAGAGAGTGGGCGCAATGACTGGGTCTCCTGGTGTGGACCGAGGGTGAGGGCTGGGAACCAAGCCCCCAGTACCCAAGGCAGTCTGGCTTCTGCCCCAGAAGGACCTCCCCACCTCTCCCTCACAGTGGCGCTGGAGGCAGGGTCGATGCTGCCCCCATTTGGATGATGAGGAAATGGAGGCCCAGAGCATCAGCACCTCAGTTTCCCCACCTGTAAGGGTGTTGACAGGCGATGCTGTTGGCTTTACTCTAACCTGGGTCAGGGCAGGCAGTGGAACCGTAGCTATAGCAGATCTTCTTGAGCCCCTCCTAAGAAGGGCTGCCTGGGGGCCTCCCTGAGCACCCACCACACCTGGCACTCACCCACTGACTGGGCGCTGCAGGGTGTGAGTGCTGGAAAGGCTCCTGGCTCCAGGAAACACCTGGGCGCCTCTGATGGTGTGGGAGCTCACCACAGGTAGTCAGGTCCTGTGGTCCATCTGGAGTCCACCAGTCCTGTCCTTCTGGAGCCTCCCTCCTGGCCACCATCCTGACCCAGGTCCACAGCAAGCCAGGCTGCAGGAGGTCAGTGGGGCAGGAGACACCGGTCCTTGGCAGGAGCCTGGGTCCTGTACCAGACAGGACACATGAACTCAACAGGGACTGTGTGCCTGTTGAGTTCAAAGGATGGAGCAACCTGGGACCTTCAAGGTGTGCCAGTGCCCTGGATACACTGTCCTTTCCCCACTCAGCACCCAGAGATGGAGCAGAGTGGGGCTGCCCAGAAGAGAGACTGTTGAGATTCAGCTTCTCCTAAGACCTGGTGATGCAACAGGCAACCTCTATTCAGGAAAGAGGAAACAGGCCCAGTGAGGATAGGGAATTCAGTTAAGGCCACACAGCAGCACCAAGAGGTGGAATTTGAATTCAAGACACCAAATTTCCTTTGCCACCCAGCCTCTGCACCCACAAGTGTGCACTCACACTCACACTAGCACAGAGCCTTTTAAAAAAATGCTCACCTCAGAAAACACGAATGCAAATCCATTTTCTTCAAGCTTTGATTGATTTCTTTTCAAGAACTCTTGCATTATGCAAGGGTGGGCTCCGAAGGTTAGAGGGTTTAAATAGAAAGAAGTCCGGGAAAAGCACATCAACACCAGCTCTGGTTTCAATCCCTAGAAAGGTGCCCAGAAAGCTTTGAGGGACAAAGGGTGGGAACGTGACTTCATAGAGCAGGAGCCACAGGGTCCTCAGATCACTGGAAAGAGATGTCACCCCTCAGGAGCCTGGGTTTTCAAAGAAGTGCGTTTGCAGACAGTTGGCCTAGAAGTGTAGCCTGGGCTGTGGAGGCTCAAGAGGTGAGCCCTGGGCTGTGGAGGCTCAGGCAGTGATTTCTAAGCAGCTCCATTCTCAGCTCAGAAGGAGCAGTGCCACCTCCTTCCTTCCAACTTTGCTTCCTCCTTTCTCCTGCCCTTGCCTCCGCGAACCTTGGGTACCTGTGTTACCAATGCTCAGGCTGGTTACTGAGATTAAGGCAGAGAGCAGGGGGCCAGGACCCTTCCCAGGTGGGTCCTGGCCCCATGGCGCTGAATCATGTGCTCACCGGGAAGCCTATGAAACCAATTCATCTTCACTGTAGAAATGCAGAGCCTGATCCCAGAGAGAGGCAGTGATTCACCTAGGATGGCCCAGCAAATGTGTGGGTTCCTTAATCTGGCACCAGCCCCACCCCACCAGGCCCCTCCCTTCCCTCCTCTTGCCAGTCCCTGCTCCTGCCCACTGTGTGCCTGCAGGTCTGTGGCTGGGCCACACTGACTCACACCTCTGCGCCTGTGCACTAGATGTCCCCTCCCCACCCTGGGGATCCCCCGTCAAACATCAGGGACAGCTCACACATCTGTGTGGACATTCTCTGGCCTCCTTGAGTCAGACAGCTGCCCCTGCTCTGTCGCACCTCTCCTCTCGGCTCACCTGTCCCTTTCCCAGACTCATCTGTCCCTAGTCTGAGGCGGACCTCATGCTATGTCAGGCCCCAGACAGGGACCAGAGCCGGGTCAGGCAGCCCATGAAAATCACCTGAGGAGGGAGGGACGAGTGGGATAACTAGGACCAGGATGAGCAGAGTGGAGGGCCAGGAAGGGCTGTCAGGCGAGGGTCACTGCGAAGGCTGACTGGGCCCTCTGAGGCTGGGGAGGGAGGGACCACGGAAGCAGGGAGCCAAAGAAAGGGTTTAAGGAAAGAGTGGGACTCCCCCAACGCTCTCCTCTCCATCTTGGTGGTGATCGGGTCCTGGCACTCCACAGCACCCTTGGGAGCTCTCTGGTTTTCGTCTGCTGATCCGTCGTGGGAGGAAACCAGAAAAAATCACATCCAGATTGTTGTTAGAGCGCAGTTTTGGCTGGAGATTCAAGATTAGCACATTTGTCTCAAGCGAAGGATCATAGATTCTTCCTGTCTGGAAACGTGATGCAGTGTCCGGGGAAAGCACCTCTGGACAGAGCGGGGCCACTCCCTGCGGAGGAGCCCTGTGTTGCACCCGGGGAGCAGCGGGAGACCTTTGAGTACGATCACTGTCATTTAAAAATACGTTAAGGATGCGTCTGCGTGGGGCCCCAGGCAGTGAATGTGGGGACCCTGAGAGACACCCCCAGATCGTGGGCGTCCTGCTCATCCTGCCCCTGAAGCCCGGTGCTCAGTGGCTCTGCTCTGTGCTTTCTGACTGGGGAGGAGCCACTCTCCCACTTTGCAGTGACTTTCCCGTCTCAAGCTGAGGATTTCCCTCCTTTGCTGGAACGGGGCCCAGCTCTTCCGAGCCCCCAGGCAGCCGTCCAGGCCCGAGTGGTGTGACCAACACTGGCTCAGTGAGATCAGCCCGGCGGAGGGGGCCAGGCTGGCATGCGGGCTGGCATGGCTATGCCATGCATCCCCAGGATGGGTGGAGAAGCCATTACCTTTTGCTGAAAGCATTTTCTCTGGAAAATCTCAACGTGTCTCCTCCAGAGAAGGGGTTGCGGGGAGGCCAGTCTGACTGTGAGAAGACCTTGTCCTTCTACCTTTACTGCAGAGGAGTCTTGGGCTGGCAGCGGGAGCCTTGGTCCCTTCCTCTGCCTCTGTCTGTCCCCGAGGCAGCTTCTGCCTGTGTGCTGAGCCTCAGCCCATACCGTGGTCAAGCTGAGCTACAGTGACCAGAGGGCTAATGAAATTCTGTGTTGACGCTGACTCCACTCATGTCCAATGACAGGCCCTACAGAATCCTCCCCATTCTGGGGACAGGGGATCCTCCCTGCCACGTGCAGACAGTGCTCTGAGAGCTGCAGGTCCCAGGCGCTTCGCCCACCGGGGCAGAAAAAGCCTAAGTGACCTGTGGGCCCTCAGCACTGACCTAAACCCTCGCTTCTGGCTCCAAACTCCAAGGGCCCCCTGGACAGCCTGGGTCCCCTAGATGCTGTGTGGCATTTCAGTGAGACCTGCTGCTCACCTCAGGCTGGGAGGTGCTGCTCAGGGGTCCACCTCTCCCTGGAGAGCTGTGAC
This sequence comes from Aplodontia rufa, assembly GCA_004027875.1. Classification (NCBI taxonomy): domain Eukaryota; kingdom Metazoa; phylum Chordata; class Mammalia; order Rodentia; family Aplodontiidae; genus Aplodontia; species Aplodontia rufa. Next base: position 19,290 of record PVKS010021345.1, on the reverse strand, counting down.
ACCTGCAGGGAGGCCCACCTGGTATTTGCTACACCCAGGCCCCAGATGGCCCTTTCTTCCCTGCTCCTGTCCCAGGCGGGTCCACTCAGGAGAAGCTGCCACTTGATGTGAGGCAGACTCCGCGTGAAGACAGCCATTGTGGCTGAAGGACTGGAGCAGAGGCTCCTGAGGAGGCACCTGCCTGGGGCTGGAAAACCAAGTGGGAGGAGGGTCTATTCCAAACTGCAGGGAGGGCCATTAGACCAGCCCAGACCCCTGGGGGCTGCATCTGGGGTTACTGCTGTCAGGCACCCGGTGCTGCATGGCCCCAAGAGCAGAGTGCCTGCTGGCCCGTGCTGTCAGAGCAGATCCCCGGGCACAGGTCCTACCCAGGGCCCACCTGGCTGCTCAGCCAGGACAGAGCAGGCTGGCGACTTCAGAGCCCTGGTTGTCCTCTAGGCAATGGAGGCTCCTGGTCTGCTGGCCAGGAGTCACCTGTTGAAACTGGGTGGCGAGGGCAAAGCTTCCGGCCCAGCAACGCAGCGGGCCATTGGGAGAAGCACCGTGCTGCCAAGCGCCCGAGGCAGGGCCGGGTCGGCCAAGGAGGGCTGTGCGCGCTAGTGTCGGGGCCAGGCTACATCTTCAGCAGGAAAACCAGGATGGCCGCTGCACTGGTGCTCAGTGCTTCCAGCCATGTGGCTCATGGCTGTGATTTGTCCCTTCGCTGGTGACATTGGCTTTGGTTACTGGATTCAGGTGGCCTCACCACTGCAGTTTCTCTTTTTCCTCTAACAAGCCTTTTTTTTTTTTTTTGAGAGGACAGTAAGATAGAGATAGAGAGAGAGAGAGAGAATCAATTTTTATTGAGTTTTTCACATGACTTTCATTGCTCCAACTCAGTTGTGTATGTGGTGCTGAAGTTTGAACCCGTGTACTTGCGCATGCTGGGCAAGCTCCATAACCACAGAGCCACCTCCCCAGCCCCAATTAACAAGCTTTTTAGGGCAGCGCGTCGAGACTGTAGAGACCTGTCCACATCACAGCAATGTGAACCCAACACGGAGTCGTGGAGCACGGGCCTACGAGGTCCTGGGAGTCAGTAGCTATCAATTACTCTCATGCTTACGTTATCCCCTCTCTGGCCAGTGGGCGCCCCAGCATGGTGGCCTCTGTGCCCATACGACACTTCCCTTGTGTTCCCTGAGTGCTTCCTGAATCTAACACCACAGGTGGCTCCGTCCCCTTTCTTTCCCTGTCCTGGTGCTGAGATCATCGGTTCTCCAAAGATCCTGGTTCCTTTTAAGGGGAATGGTGGCTGGGAGCCAAGCTCAAGGGGTTAGATGCATGAAGGCCCCTCACTGCGAATATCCAAACGCATTTATGTGCACAAAGGCCTGTGCACACTCACACACATGTCTGTCCTTACAGCAACCTCATGCGGTGGCTGCGGCCAGATCCCCACTTTAAAGGTCTCTCAAGTGCAGGCTTTGAGCTTAGTGGTCTGACTGTGGAGCCCACGTGCCCACATGGCAGTAGCTGGCACATGCATTCAGAGGGTGAGAGATGGAGGTGTGCAAACAGCCCCTAGACATGGGCCCCCAGCCCCATCTTGAAGCTGTGTCCATGGGTCATCTGGCCATCTTGTGGGTGATGGCCAGGGCCTCCCTGTGGAAAGTGCATCTGGCCTCAACAGTCAGAGCCACCACTTGCTTTCCTGTCTCTGAGGACCCACTTTGTGGGGCCAGTGGGGCTGGAGCTGCCTTCTGGGACAGGTATACAGGGTTTGCTACAGGGAAGCTCACTGCCCCCAACCGTGGGGATCACAGTGGCCAAGGGAGCCAGGCTTGGAGAAGTCCTGGGACCAGGTCCACATTGCAGGGCTGAGGCCCCACAATGCCCTCTTCTCTCTGGGTCTCCACCACCTGAGGCACTGGTGGGCCCAGCTGCTCCTGCAGGCCCCGCCCCCGTAGCCCCACACAGGTGGCCCATCTTGCATCCACATGTGGTTGGCCCGCCTGCAACACTCCCTGGAAGGCCCTGTCTTTGGGTGGGGTCGAGGCCCAGGCTGGGCTCTCTGAAGCACCTGTGCATCTGCATCCCGGCTCTGTGGGCCACGTTTGTTCTTTGACGCTGAAAGGAGTTTGGGGTGAGGAGCCCGGGCAGCCCATCTCGTGCTGGACACCTGGGGGTGAGGGCTAATCATTCCCATACCCCTGGAAGACTAGGCAGCAAAGGCTTGAAAGGAACCTGCAGACCAGGAGGTCTATACCTGGCAGCACTGTCTATACCTGACACTGGGCCAGACACCCGTGATGTGTGACCACAGCTCCCATGCCTCACCCCCAGGTCACCTCAAATCACAGCAGCCTCTGCTGCTCCCTCCCGAACGAGCCAAGCCGTGCACCTGCCTTCTCCTCCCTCCCTCCCTCATTCCTTTCCTCCCCCGCCCTCTTTGTTTTGAATACCTTGTGCCCAGGAGGAGCACATGTGCCCTGTGTGTGTTGGCATTACAGCTGAAGGAGAAGCAGGACGCTGTCCGTTGGCTGGTATGGGTGGCTCGATGGCTGGCCTTTTGCCATCCCCTCCTCCTGCTGTCCTCCTGCTCCTGAGCTGGCCTCAAGTGCAACTACATCTGGTTCATGCCACTCCCCTCCTAGACGTGGACCCCTAAGGGGACAGGACTGGTCCCACTTATGGCCAGCACTTTGCCTGACATCTGGGGACCAAGCTCAGCCTCACCCCGGGCCCCATTGCTGTGCAGCCAGACCCACATGGTGGCCTTGCCCTCTGCCCTCACCATCTCCTCTAAGCAGGCTCCTGCGTCCTGAGCATCAACACTCCTGTGGCACACCAGGTGTTCCTTGGAGCCGTGGAACACAGGCAGGTGCCCACTGGGTACCAGGCTCTGGGACATGACCATAGCGAGGCCACTGGACACCACAACCCAGGTCCAGACAGAAGGGTGGGCTCAGGAGCCCTGAGGCAGAGCTGACCTGTCACAGAAGGACTTAATCAAAACTGAAGGACTGTTCTTTCCCATAGAGTGAAAGACAGAGAGGGAAGGGTGAGGAGACTTGGGGCAGAATGCAGGAGAGAGAAGGGGCAGAGGGAGGAGGAGTGGAGCCTGAGGAGGGTCTGGGAGCAATGGACCCACAGTTCTGCCAGCTCCCACCCAACTCACCTTCTCAGTCCCTCCTCCTCCACAAGAGGCCCCACCGCGGCTGCGTTTTCTGGCCTCCCCTTCCAGGTGCTGCTATTCCCCTGTAGCCGAGCCTCAGTTTCCCTGTCTGTGACTCTTCCAGGCTGCCGAGGGCATGGGGTGGGTGGCAGTGACAGCTAGCTGTCTCCGCATTGATTAGTTAACTCTCTAGGAGGACCATAGCTCTAAGCACAAGGCTGAGGGCCTTGTCCCAGGGTCAAGCCCCAGAATGGAGTGACGTGGGGTCCCTTACCCATGGCTAATGTTGGACCCCCAGGAGCCATAGCACCCACTGTGGGCAGCCCCTGACCCTGCCTCCTCATTTGGCAGGAATCTCAGGGTTCCCAAGCAGCCTGTCTGCGAGGAATGGAGTGGTTCCTCACTTGGCTTTCTATGTGTGCGTGTCCCCGTGTTCCTGAAAGGAAGTGCAGAGGGTCAGCTGCACACCATGAGCCTGCTGCACACTTGGCCCCATGTGAAGGCCCAGGATCAATCATAGCATATTGATCAACACATTCGTTTCCCGTGGCTGCTATAAAGAAATTGCAACAAGTTTACTGGCCAAACCTCACCAGCGTATCCCTTTGCAGTTCTGGAGGCTGCAAGTCCAAGGTCGAGGTGTTGGCAGAGCCTGGTGCTTTCTCCTTGCCCTCCCCAGCTCTAGCAGCACCCACATCCATGCTCAGGGCCCCGGGGCACAGCTTCCCTTCCCTCTGCCTTCTGTGCCATCCTCGAATCCCTGACTCTAGCTCTCCTGCTTCTGCTTATGAGGCCGCTGCGATTCCCTGGGGCCCATCGGGATGATCCAGGGAAAGCTCCCATCTCAAGATTCCTAATAGCTCCTGCAAAGCCCCTCTGCCATGCTGGTGACGCACGCACAGGTTCCAGGATTAGGACGCAGATGCTTCTGCCTGCTGGGCTTCATTCAGCCACTGCGGTTGAACGAGCCACTAGGTGACTGGATGCAGTGGTGCTGCATGGTGGAAGTGCAGGGGCTGCTTCCTCCCTCCTTTCTCCCTGGAGCCTCGCCATGTACCCAGGTTGCTGAGGACTCCTTGGGGTCTGGGGGAGGAGAGCAGAGGGCCTCCCCAATGCAGGCTTCCAACCTGCAGGAGCTGACTCAGAGGACCTGAAGCCAGGTCTCCAGGCTACCGAAGTCTCCCTGGGTGGTGGCCCATCCAGCCCTTGGGTCTCGATGTCCAGCCTGCCCTGCCTCCATGTGTCCAACGCTGGACGGACCAGCGTCGGGAGGGTGAGACCATAGGCGGGGCTTGCCTTGAACGCAGGGGAGGTGCCTTTTGGGCTCCTCAAGCTGAGCAGAGCTGCGGTGCATTTTCAAGTGATTAGGGGTGAGGAAGGGCACGCAGCTGGTGCTGCCCCACCAGCCGAGGAGGGCTGCAGCTGCACGTGGCCCCCAGACCGGGGAGGCTGCTCCATCCGGGCAGAACCTGAGGAAATGCTGGATTTGTTATCTGTGCAGGGATTTTAGGCTCAGCCAGGCCTCCAGCTTGGAGTGGACCCTGCACTGTGAACACTTAGCCTGCTTTCTCATGGGGACTCTGCCTTGGGGACGCATGCTCTGAACTTCATCTCACACCAGAGGACAGAGGGTAAACTGCCTGGGGCCTTCTTGCTGAGAGAAGTCCACTCAGGGTATCTCTCTGTGCCTTTTTCTTGTAGGACACAGGGCCCTGCCCACGTCCCCATCCAGCAGCACAGATGCAACCCTGCTGGGCCCCTGTGCCTGGAGCAGTGTGCCCAAGCGCTCCTGGCTGTGCCTGCTGCTCTCATGGTGAGTTGGAGGGTCTGGCCCTTCCCTGGCACCTGAGCATATCCCATCACACCTATGGGACATGCATGGTGGGATGGTGACTCTTGTGTGCCACTGTCATGCAGAAGGTCCACATTCTGCCAATGGGGCTGTCTGATGTACTCAGCAAACCAGAGCTGGGGCAGGAGGAGCAGAGCCCACCTTTGGGCAGCATCCATGGTCAGTGTCAGGACAGTGGCTGTTAGGACAGGAGGAGACAAAGGTGTCTCAGGTGGGAAGAGGTGCTGGCACAGGTGCCTCAGTCCATGGCGACATCCCTCTGTGCCACCCATGCTGGCCAGGCCCCAGTGCATTGTGGGAGTGCAAGACCCTCGGCTGCTGTAGAGCACAGGCCAGCCTGGGGCCTTCCTCAAAACCTGGGGCAGGGGAGCAGGAGACTCCGCTGCTTGCAGAGCCCTTCAGAGCTAGGCACTCGCACACAATGTGCAAAGAGCTGGGGCGACACTGGGAAGGTGTGAGATGAGTTCTGCAGAGAGTTGGAGCACCCCAGCACCGCCTCAACTATAATTTGCCAAGACAGTTTGGAGCGTTTCAACACAGCAAGTGAGAAATGGCAGACTCCTGGTTTAGCTGACATCAAAGATGCCTTATGGTCAACTTCTAATTTATCTCTTAAGGAGCTGTGAAAAAAAAATGGGATGAAATGGCTGGAATGTGTAAGGGGAGGCTGGGGCCGAGCCAATCACAGTGGGAAGGTGCCCCAGGCCCAGGGCAGTTCCTGAGGGCTGGGAAGTTTAAACAGGTGTGACCCAGTTAGTGCAGTCGAGTGGAGCACACGGCCACATGGGGACACGTGGCAAGAAACTTGGACATTCTTTTGTGGCATTGGAATAAGTCGTGAAGCTGAAGAAAAGCAAAACTTTTTTTTAAACCAACACTAATCAAAAACAAATTTAAATTGGACTCAGCAGAGGGAAGCAGAGGTGTCTTACTGGTCATGTGGAAAATGATCCCCCAGCGTCTCACGGGAAGAGGCAGTGACGATCAGACAGATGTGTAGGACAGCCAGAGGCCCTACTTCTGCTACCTTCCAGGCAGCTAATAAAAATCATGTGTGATTTCCCTGGGTTCCCGATCCCCGAGCTTGGCCTTGAAGGATGCCTTGCTCTGGGCTTCTTGTTCTCAATTTGCACTCATTGTGTGTCTCTTTCCCTAAAGGGGCCCTGCGTTCTCTGAGGCCCTGGGACACCTGACCTGCCTCCCCGTCTGCCTGGTGTGTGTGGGGTCGCTACACTGGGGCTCCTGTTAGACACTACCATCAGTTACTACCACCTCCTTCTCACTTGTGGACATAGTCCCGGGGTGACCGGATGAACACCTGCATGTCCCTGGACCATGCATCCGATGGCTGTCCTCCAGTGCCCCATGCCTGGGCTTTGCTTCTCCAGGGAGCTCTGGAGGTGCGTCGAGGGCTCACCACTGCACCGGGTCCTGCCAGTCTTAGTCTGAAGCCACACTGCCCCTTAGACACGAGGAATGAGGCACCGAGAGAAGAGATGACCCTGGACAGCCACACAGTCAGGTGTGACCTGGGCGATGGGCAGCTCTGTTAGCCTCAGAATGGCAGTCTCCCCATGGGGGCATAATGGCCACAGGAGCGATGAGTGTCAGAACATGCCCTGCAGGTGGATGGCGCGCACCCGGTCATCAGCTAAGTACGTCCTGCACACACAAGGGGTCCCAGTGCTGGGGGCACAGCCCTGCCCTGGAGACTTGCCATCTGGAAAATGACCCCCAAAGATACCCACATCCCAATCTTGGGGCTGGCAAATGTTGCCGTGTTTGGAAAAGGTCTTTGTGGATGTGACCAGTGTCCGGATTTTGAGATGGGATGTGGTCCTGGACTATCCAGCCGAGGCCTAAGTGCGATGTCCTTATGTGAGAGGTGGAGGGAGAACACACAGGCACCCTGGAGTGGCACCTGGGGCCACCAGGAGCTGGTGGAGGCAGGAAGGGCCCTCCCTAAAGCCTCCACACCTTGACCTCCACCCAGCAAGGCAGCTGTCCTGCTCTAACCTCCAGGACAGGACTCGGACAACAGGCTTGTTGCTTCCGGCCACCCTGTGTGTGCTACTTCGAGGGCTCAAGTGGGGGGCAGATTGCTGGGCTGGCCCCCAGGTGCATCAGGAACCTCTGGCCTCGGGGCCTTTGACCAGGCCCTGTCCTGTGCCCAGCATTGTGCCTCTGCTCCACATCTCCCTTAGGTCTTTGTCTAGATGCCTGATACCTGATAGCCCTGTTTAAAATGTCAGCTCCCCCTCCCTATACGCTCTACGTCCCCCATTTGTCTCCAAATAGCTCTTTCCACCTGCCTCCGTGCCACGAGGGCTGTGTGCCTGTCAGGGACTCAGCACTGTGCCAGGGAGGAGCTGCTCAGGAGAATCCGGGAGTTCCCTGTGGCGTTCCCACACTGAGGTCTGCACAGGGACATTGAGGAGAAGGGAAGAGAAGGCACGGAGCTGGGACCAGATGCCCAGGTACCCTGGATGCTGGGGCTCCTTGTTCCATGATGTCCCCATACCATGTCGAGAATGGGGGTGTTGATGTGTGGGACAGGAAGTGTTGGGTTCCAGGGCAGCAGCTGGCCCTGGCCTGAGGTTCCGCAGGCCCCTGCTCAGGTCTGTCCTGTCTCCCAGCATCTGTGTATGGCTGAGTCTCAGGAGCCTTGTCTACAAGCAGGATGGGGCATTTCCCTCAGGAAGCCACATGGCAGTCAGAGGGAACGAGCAGAGGGTTTGGGCTACAGGAGGTCCTGGCAGGTGGCAGTCTGTCTTGCCTAGGGACACTGCTCCCTGGGATCCACATCCAGCACCTGCTGGCAGCTGCAGCCCATGGCTGCAGTCACTGGCTCTCCCCACTCGGGCCCCGCAGATGCATCTGTTCCCCATTACTTTTGGGGGAGCTGACAGGACGTCCAGAGGCAGCCCCATGATCTCACCGCCGCTGGGAGGGGGCGGCTGTGAATCAAGAGCCCAGGCCCTTTGGTCCACACCGGGGCGGTGCTGGGAAGGGGCTGGCAGGAGCAGCCTGCTGTGGCTGGGTCTGAAGCAATTGTCATTGCTGGAATTCCTTCTTCTGCCTGGCAGCCAGCATGCAAAGCATGAGCCCCTGCCAACCTGGCCACAGGCTGGCCAAGAGCTGGATTCCCACCCGGACCCCCACTGGGGAGACAGAAGGTCTGGTCAGAGAACGAGAGCAAGCAGGTGGCTGTGGAGCACAGAGCCCGTGTCCGAGACCCCTCGACCCCTCGGCTTAGTCTCCTGCCCTGGGCCCTGCTGCACAAGGCCCCTCCTCCAACTCCATGGCCGCTGGTGCTTTCTATGGAGCACGTCGCTTGGCAGATGTCCCCACTTGTGTGCTTCTGCAGAGTGAGCTCGCTTGCTCCAAAGGATGCCCCTTCCGTCGGTGACTGCTCAGGCATCTAGGACTTCTGTGCCCAAGCTCTAGCTGTGCCCAAGACAGAGCCCCTGTCGGTTATGTGGGAGCACTGACCCTCTTCCATGGTACCTCCCTGCATCCCTCAGGGACTGGGCACTGTGATCTCATCTTCTCTGTCCCCTACCTCTGGCTGGGGCTGGTTCCACAGTGTCAGGGTCAGAGTCTTCTGGCTCACAGGACTGAGGGATGGGGCCGCACACCGTATGCAGGTGACAGCCAGTTGGGGGGCACTATCCTGGATGCCACACAGAGCCACCAGAGGACCCCAGCCAAGGCACACCCTGTGGTGTGTGGTCTTCTCAGTCGAGTGGGTAGGCCTGAACAGTAACTGCCATAAAAATCACCTTTCCGTTTCTGGGCGCACTTGTCAGCTTCGTGGGGATTTCAGTGCACGGAAGGAGAACAGCTTGGAAAGCCATGTGCTCGGGACTCTGCATCCATCCCCTCCCTCGCTCTCCCCAGAAGCCCACAGTCCACCCCTCGGCGTTTACCAGTCTTTCTTGTCCAGACCTTTCTTCCCAACACTCTGTGCACCTGGGCCACCATCCTGCCACAGGCAGAGGTTGCTGGGGGAAATCCACACACTCTTGTCAGGCAGGACCACTGGGTGAAGGAGCTCTCTAGCAGGTCAGGTGTGCGAGGCCTGCCTAACTGAATCACACCCCTAGATTCTCATGGTGATTCCTAAACCCAGGAGCCCAGCGTTACCCTCATTTGGAAATAAAGTCCTTGCAGGTATCATTAGCTCAGATAAGGACATGCTGGAACAGGGTGGCCCTAACCCCATCCAACTGGTATCCTCATACAGGAGGACATCAAGACAGAGACACGGGAGAAGGCATGGGAAGACTCCGGAGCCAAGGGTCAGACAGAGACCCAGGAGAGATTCTGCCCTGGTGCCTCAGGGAACATGCCCTGCCCAGCTGGACTTGCAGCCTCCAGGATCGCAGGGCAGAAATGTCTGCATTCTGGGCCCCATCTCTGCCACCAAGGCATGGGTGCCAGGCAATGCAAGGCCTGGGTGCTGGCTAATGAGGTCCAGAAAACCATGAAGTCAGCCAGAGGCAGACATTGAAAGCACTTCCCCCATCCCTTGAAGAGTGACAGCACTCATGCTGGGGATTGTGGGGACAGTACCACAACTGTGGGTGCAGCATCTGTGACCCTCTGGGAGAAGCCTTCTGCCTAGTTCCCAAATAGTTGAGAAATGGGTGTGGGCAGCACTGGCCAGAGCCAGGCACCTAGCAGTCAAATCCCAGTTGGGCCTGGGGAACCCTGGGCCTCAGTTTCCTTACCTGTAAGGTGAGGATGGTGGTGCCAGCCTGGCCAGAGTGTTGGGTTTAGTGAGAAAGCACAAAGGGCAGAGTTTGGGGCAATGCCTAGTGTGGCCAGATACCCCAATTGTGGATGTGGCCTTGCTTTGCTGTCCTCAGCAACGGTTCCAGGAGCCAGGGTGAAACAGCCGGAGCGAGCTCAATCAAGTGCGCCAGGGAAGGCAGCAGGGGCCAGTGCAGCCTCCTCACAGAACTCAGCCTTCCCTCTGGCCAGAGGCCACAGCAACTGCGTCCACCCCTGAGTGAACCTGTGTGCGGCTGGGGTTGGTATTGGTCCCTGGTGGACCCCATAGGAGTGGCAGGAGGCAGACTGGGCAGAGTGCAGTGGGGAGGCAGGCGTGGCCCACATGGCAGGAGGAGCGACAGAGGGAGGAAGCTGGGGCTCAACGGGCTTCGTGGCCTTGCCTGATGTGTGGGCTTCAGCAGTGCAAGACATAGAGTGTCGTGGGGGCAGAAGTGGGAACGGGGAGCACTTGCTTGTGGAGCTCTGACTTGGTGCACTTTTGGCCCCTGCAGAGGCCCAGCAGGGACCTTGTGGCTGCCTCAGGCATACAGGGCCACGTGCCATGAGACCTTCGGGAGGACAGGCAGGGTGACGACCTAGAGCAGCTCAGCTTGGAGGGCCATCTGCCTCCTCCCAGACACCTGTCACGAACCAGCCCTAGTGCCACCCTCTTCTCTCCTGGCTGCCCCAGCCTTTCTTTTGCTCTTTCTTTTCTCTTTTGGTATCTTGGACTGAACCCAAGGGTGCTTAACCACTGAGCCATGTTCCCAGCCCTTTTATATCTTGTTTTGAGAGCGGGTCTTGCTAAGTTGCTCAGGGCTTTACTAAGTTGCTGAGGCTGGCTATGAACTTGCGATCCTCCTGCCTAAGGCTCCCAAGTCACTAGGATCATAGGTGTACGCCACGGCACCTGGCTGCTCCAGGGTTTCTGCCCAGACCAGGTCTGGGACAATGCCTGCTGGTGGTCTGCATAGAAGAATAGCCTCTGAGGGGTCTCCGCAGGTGTCAGGGCCCCAGAGCTGTGCTGGGGTGGAAGGGCAGGGAGCCACAGGTCCTCCTGCAGGAGCCAGGAGCTCCCTGGCCCTTATTGTCTACCCACAAAGTGGTCTCCTGGCTAGGAGGTGAGCACCCTGGTCCTTGCAGGCGGAGGTGGACGTGCTGAGTCCTTAGCAGTTGCGTTGCCCCAGCTGTGCGCCTGCCCATATCCCCCCACCCCTCAGGAGCACTTCCCACATCTTCCAGGGGAAGCTGAAGACAGGACAGCAGCTTCCTTTGGCTGGGGAGGGAGCCACGCTCCGCATCAGTCACGTGGCTCCTGCAGTCTTGGGGTTGATGCTCCGTAAGGAAATGGTGGTTAATGCGGCCGGTTGGGCATGTGCTTCAGGCTGCGGCGCCTCCAGCCAGGCACGCTGTTGGACACAGTAGGCCTCCCGAGGCCCACGGGGGCAGCTGAGGCAAGAGGGCCTTCTGTATGGGTGCAGGGATGGGAAATGGCTTTGGGGTTGTCCCCAAGGCAGTGTCGAGAGAAGGCCAAGGGAGACACCCTGGAGGGGTCTGGGAAACCTGCTGGCCAACTTCCCCACACAGCACAGGGAGCCTGGAGACAGCTCATCTCTGCAACTGGCCAGGGGTAAACTGAGTCCCGGTGCTTCCAGAGGGGAAACCTGCCTGCATTACAGGATCTAGTGGCCCTTTTCTCATGACCTCTTGGGTCAAGGCTAGTGGGAACCACATCCATATTTAGGCCTCTGCCCATGCCCAGAAGTGCAGGTGATGCCACCCATTCACTCATCTGCTCCTGCTGGCTGGAGGCCTTGGTCAGGCCTTGCCATGTGTGCCCATTTGTGAAGTAGAGAAGTTTTAGCCTCCTTTTTGCTGAAAGGGTGAGCTGAGTTGATGTGTCTAGAAGGTTCATAGCACAACCTCTGCCCAGGTGTGCACTCAGGGAATGGTGTTGCCAATTGCTAGGGTCCTCTGCGGGCAGTCAGGGTCCTCCTGACTCCCCTGTACCCCAGTTCCCCCTGTGCCCAGGCCTGGGGACTCGCTGTGTGCAGACCCCAGACTCAGGCTGCACTGGGCTCCACAGACCACATGGCAGTCCCTGTGGGTGTCCTCCTGGGCTTGGGGGCAGGACTAAGCACACCCAGTCCATGCAGAAGGTGCCAGGTAAAGTGGAGTGAGGCAGAGGCCCCTGAGCAACATATCTGGGGACACACACAGGGTGAGCAGAGAGTGAGCCGCAGACCGACCCCTCCCAGCTCTGCAGCAGCATGGGCCAGGAGACCCTGCCTGCCCCAGTGGGTGGAGCCTGCCCCTAGGTGGGTCCCTGCAGAGGAGGCCTAGGCGGCCATGCCAGAGTCTTGTGAAGTAGGTCCCACCACCTGCCTGTGTTGCCACATTGACCCAAGGCCCACAGAGGGGGCAGTACCCAGGAGAGAGCTGCCTTGAAGCTGGGCAGGCAAGAGACACTGTGCAGAAAGCACAGCAGGGCCTGTGTGTGGTGCAATGGCGCCACCCAGTGGCCACCCCACACATCCCCAGGACAAGATGGGCGATGCTCACCAAGGCTAGGAGGCCACACTGCCCACAGACTGGAGGCTGCCCCTCCACTCTCTAGGGCCCACATCTGTGGCCACCACATGGCCCTGACAAGACTCGGTGACAACCCACAGGCTCGGGATAAGTGTGGGTGCCAGATGACTGAGTTTTCTTGTATAATTCTGCCCTAAACTCTGCACAGGGCACACCTGCAGGAAGCTGAGGGCCACCCTGAACTGACTTTTGCACTTTGTCCTGCACCCCCAGACGCTGACGGCAAGCCACCCTGCCTGGAGAGTGCAGCGGGGCCTTGGCTCGAGCAGGTCTGAGAACAGCCAGGAAGCTCAGCAGGGGCGTCCACTGTCTCTGAGTCCTGCCCGTGGGGCCAGTGGGCTGCTCTGCACTTAGAGGACCTCACTTAGTCCTCAGGTATGTCCCGCGTGGGCAGGAGTGCTGGCTCAGAGAGGCAGAGTTGCTCCTAACTGGAAAGCGGCCTGCCATGGCCTGAGGGCTTGTGCCCTGCAAAGGGTCCATGTGTGGGTACCCCCACCACAAGGTGCCAGTGCTGGGCGGGGCCTGTGGGAGGGGACAAGGCTGTAACAGTGGAGCCATGAGAGGGGTCTGACTTCCTGTGAGGACACGGTGAACAAGAAGCACTCCCCAGAACCGACCGAGCAGGTGCCTGGAGCCACTGCAGAATTTTGCCATGTGTGGAATCAAATACTCTCCTGGACGCCTCGTAGGGACAGGAGGGGTGACACGCTGTCCTCTCAGGCAGGGCTGAGAGGGGCCACACAGAGAGCGTGCCAGAGCTGAGACCAGGACTGAGAGTTAGAGGGCCCTTCCCGGGTGGTTGGACACGGCCCATCTCTTAGGTGACAGCAAGCTAGAGAGGGTGGAGCCTCGCTGGGGGCTCACAGTGCAGGCCACTGGACTGGGCTGGCCTCTGCAATTCCCACTGGCCCTGCCCCTAAGAGGGCATGCTGCAAGTCCCCTCGAAAGCGTGGAGTCCAGCAGAGGAAGCTGACGGTCCCTCTGGACCCCATGCTCTAGAGCCCATAGCCATTGTGAGGGCAGATGCAGCACAGGGCAGAGCCCAGTTCTGGAGAGTCCCCTAGGTGTCAGCTGCTTGCTCCTTCTGGGGGACATCCACAAGCTGGCCAGTGCGTGCTGCTCCCAGGGCTGGGGCCTCGGCAGGATCGAGGCCAGCACAGCCTCTATCTCAGGAATTGGCCCCCATTCAGATTAGGTAGCTCTGGGCAGTCTGGGGACTCTGAGGAAGGGACAGTAGCTTGCCCCTGGGCTCTACCAGACACCAGGCACAGGGCACATGAGTTCAAATGACCTGGAAACCTGGAGGATTTGCAGTGAGGTGACCAGGGGGGCCCAGTGGGGTTTGGTGGGAGACAAGTGAGAGAGGGGCCGGATGTCACCACGGCAGCCATCAGGCACCTCAGCAGGAAGCAGGTTGCAATGCACTTCTCTAGGGGCAGATGCGGGGAGCTGTGGAGTCTGCTGAGGGTCCCAGCTGGGCTGTGATGGGCCAGGGTGGGAGGTGGAGGAGAGGGGAGGCGGGCTCAGGTGTGTGGGAGATCAGATCTTGTCATCAGGATTTTCTGACGGATGCCCCGTGGAGAGCGAGAAAGCCATGGGGGGTGACTAGGAGGCTGTGACAGAGGGTGTGGGGATGGCTGAAGGCTGCTCTGGCGCATGTTAGGGGAGGGACTCTCAGACACCCCAGTGAAGGTGCTGAGGGCCTGCTGGATGCTCCAATGTGGGTACTGTGGTATGAGAGCTGGACTGGAGGCAAAACCCAAAAGTCAGCACCACGGGTGACATTTAAGTCCCTGGGCCTGGGCAACGTCCCCTAGGAGACCTGCTCGCTGCCCCAGACCTGCCTTTATGCCAGCCCTGCTGTGCCAAGCACTTACCAGTGTCCTGCAGGTACTACCCCCCCAGGGGGAGGCTTGAAGGTGATCGTCGTGGCAACCGGGGCAGGCCAGCCCAGGCAGCCAGTGACCCCTGGGAGACCAAGGGTGTTGCAGGAAAGACAGGCAGGGACACAGGAGGAGTATTCAGGAAGCAGGTTTAACTGTGCTGCATTGAATCGAGGGCTAAGTCACAAGTCTGGACATGGAGGGAGGGACAGCTCTAGCTTCCACCCTAGGAGGGTACAAAGCATTTAACTCTCGCTGCAGTTTGGCCAACAGTTGAAGTTTACAAAGTAACAACTTCTGTTAAGAACCAGACTCTCCTGAAAAAGTCCCAGGGCGAGTGCCAGGCAAGCCTCAGCCTCAGCACCCAGGAAGCTCCAATCGCAAGAGCTGCTTGCAGAGGCCTGGTTAGCCCAGGGCTTCCAGGTGCAACCACTTCGGTCCTTTGTTTTCCTCGGGCAGGGGGTTGTCCCATTCCTCTTCCCAGTGAGGTCAGCCTTTGAAAGGGTGCCTCCATCACCACAGGCTGGAAAGCAGAGGCTGCAGGGAAGGTGCAGCCTGCTCTCACTGCCCTGCTTCTGGATCTCTAGAACCTTCCAGCGCCCCTGGCTGCTGCACCCAGGCACTTAGTGCCTAAACAGCACACGTTTATTGGTGCCGGAAGAGCTGGGCCTTTTTCCTTTTCCAGCTTCTAGAGGACACCTGTGTCCCTGGGCTCACCATCCTTCCTCCACCCTTCTCCCTGTGCCCCTCACCCTGGCCTTCTCTTCTGTCACAAGACACTCTCCCCATATCAGGAATGGCTGATAAACACCCCTAGTTCCCTTGTGGTGCCACCCTCGATATTCACAGTCTCTGGGACTCTGCTGGCCTCAGCACGCATTGCCTGGGGAGCTTTCCCTGGCATCCAGGCTTTCTCCACCCTGCAGCTCAGATGGCTTGCATCTCACGGCCTCCTCTAGAGTCCCCTGCCGGAAGCCCCTATGGCCGCCTCATCTTCTCATGCGCCTGGTTTTCCTCTCAGCATCCATCACCCTGGAATTATAAAATGCTCCTGTACTGCTTCTCGGCTGCTCTGCCAGCCAGCTGCCTGTGGGCACGGCTCCGTCCCAAACTCTACAATGGTATGACCCTTGGACGAATCCGTGTGGCAGGGATTTGGAGCACGCTTCCCACTTAAGAAGGGAGAGGCACAGAGAGGCCTGGTCCCACTCTGGAGGTCCCTGTGAGCTTACCTGTGGGAACCTCTGACAGCCTGGCCTGCAGGGCTTGGCAGGCGCGCTGGGGACCCTAACCAGGGTGGGGGGGCGGGGGAGGAGGCCAGAGCTGCCTGGAGTCGGGGCAAGAGCAGCTGGGCTGTCACTCCTCTAGTGAGCTCTTCCCTGGGGCAAAGCTCACTGGCCCTCAGCTGCCCTTGGGAAGAGAAGTGACCATGAGGGGCAGTTAGTTTCCTCCAACTAGCAGAGGAGGTGGACTTTGGTTGCCCGGAGAAGCACCCACTCCTAAGCGGACAACGGTATAGTGGGGTGTCCCTGTGGGGCACAGATCCACAGGCAGCAGAGGGTGGGAAGAAGCATAGGGATATTTCTGGCAGCATCCTGGGGCATGGAGGATGAGCTGGGCATGTGGTGAGGGGATCATGGGTCCCCGCCCCCAGCTGTCCCCACCTGGGTTGGGGATGCCTGAGCCCGTCCTGCCTGGCCAATTCTCTGGATGACCAATGCCAAGTTGTCCTTTCTCTTTGGGTCTATTGTCCACACTGTGTCACAAAAGACCCCAAATGCTTGTTGTCCCCAATCATTTTGGCCCCTGGGTTTTGAAAAGTATTTTACCTGATGATGCAGAGCCCTGAGGGGAAAAGAGCCAGGACCTTGGCCCAGGGCCCACCAGGGACAGGTGGACCCAGAGAGGTAGGGGTGTGGGAGGAGGACAGAGAGACAGCAGGCAGGGGCCTCCTGAAGTAGGTGGGGGCTCAGTGGTCCCAGGCACTCCGGGGCCTGCACTCTTCCCTGGAGCAAATCCCTTTTCCTTGGGGCCTTCAGAGAGGCGGGCCCAGCTGGAGCCTTTCCTCTGGACTCTGTCCTTAGGCCACACAGGTGGAAGGCTGATCCTGGTGGGCACCTGTGTCCATCTTCTGACCTCATGCTACTTATGGGTAGGGCAGCAGCCACGCCACCTGTGAGCTCCTCCCCCTCACAGACAATCAGACCTCTATGGTGGCCAAGAGGGGCCAGGAGGTGCTCACCCCAACAGCAAGCGACTACGTGTGGTGGAGCGGGCAGGAGGGGGTCAGGGTATGGTTGCTGCAAAGCTCCCACCAGGCCAGTGGGCAGGAGGTGGGAGCCTGGCCTCCAGAGGCAGTCTCTGACCCTGGGAGCTCAGTCCCTTGGCAGGAAAGCAGCAACCAATGCTCCAGAAACTGCGGATCCGACCAGCCCGTTGTCATGACCCAGAACCGAGGATTGCAGCCCAAGTGGGCAGAGTGGCTCTGTGGCCTCACCTCCTGGATTGTTCTCATGTTGTCCTTCACCCTAAGGGTGACCTCCTGCTCCTGGTAGCCCCTCAGCTCAACTGCTCCTCACCTCCGCTGCTGCCTTCCCGCCTGCAGATGCTAAGGGTTGCTCCAGTGAGCCTGCAAAGAGCCCTGGCCTGCGCGGGGCCACTTTGATAGGACCTGAGGGCCTCGGGTGCCTTGTCCTGGCCCAGCGTCAGACAGGGAGAAGCGACTGACTTCTAGCCTGGAAGGGGAGCTACTGGGAAGGGCTCCAGGTGCAGCGGGCTTGTGCTGCCCCATACCCTCCTGTGCTGGGGCTGTCATAGCCTCAGTTTCCCCAGCCAGGGTCATGATGCTCCATGCTGACCATCCTTCTGACAGATCTTTGTCACCGCCACAGATAAAGGAAGTAAGGCCCAGAGATGTTGAGCAACCTGTTCCAGTTCACACAGTCAGAACCAAAGCCTAGCTCTGCGGGAACCCTGCCTGATCTGTCCTCCAAGAACCCCCTTCCTCTTGCAGGTCCTCTCCCTCTTCCCTCCCTCCTGTCTTCCTCTCCCTCCCCTCTTCTCCCCTCCCCCTCCTTTCCTCCTTCTCCAAGTCTTCATTGGTGCTCTGTCCCTCATGGCAAACGGTCTGCAGATGGCAGCAGAGCCCTCCATCATGGAGGCAGCCAGCCTTAGCTTTATTATTAAGAACTGGGCAGAGGAAGCTGGGCTCTGGGGCAGCGTGAGTCTGCAGTTCCAGTGGGGGCGGAGGCACCTGGAGTGTCCCTGTGGTACAGGGCCCAGCAGGTCAGGCCAGGCAGGCAGCTCTGAGCAGATCGCAAGGTCTAGGACATCTACGACTCTAGGACGGCTATAGAGGCTAGGACGGCTAGAGGCTAGGACGGCTAGAGGCTCTGGATCGGGAGTCCTGCAACCCTAAGTGAGCACACAGTGGTTTGCAAACGCCCAGACACCCCACAGGCCACATGCCCAGAGCCTACCCACGGGTGCTGGCTGTCCCTGAAGCCCCCAGCGCAGGCAACTCACTGCACAGCTGCTCTGGGTCCTGTGCCTGGGTGGGATGGTGGCCCACCGCCTTGCCCTGGTGTGCTCTGTGATGGACAGAGAGCAGCCTGCCCTTTTTTTTGTTTGTTTGTTTTTGTTTTTTTGTTTTTTTTTTTAAGAGAGAAGGACAGTGAGAAAGACAGAGACAGAGAGAATCAATTTTTATTGAGTTTTTCACATGGCTTTCATTGCTCTGACACAGTTGTGTATGTGGGTGCTGGGGTTTGAACCCATGTACTTGTGCATGCTGGGCAAGCGCCCTAACCACCGAGCCACCGCTCCAGCCCCAAGCAGCCTGCCCATTTGCCGGCCAGGGGATCCCAGGGGAGCATCACCTAACTTGCTCACACCTGGAAAAAAGATGGGCGACAGATAAGTGAACAGCGGCCTGTGGGAGCAGCCACTGGCCGGCACAGCCCGGGCACAGCCTGCAGACAGGAGCAGCCCTGTGTGTGCTGGACCCCAGATGTGGGGAGGGAGGTCACAGATGAGGTGGGGCCTTTGCCCACATGGCGGCCACTCTTAGATGGTTATTGCTGCAAGTCAACACCCAGGTGGGGCTGAAGGTAAAACAGAAAGCGAGTGGACTGCCCAGGGCTCCCCAGGCGGCACTGCCTACCCCTCGGCTGCCAGAGCCGAGCTGGGCGTTGGGTGCTGCAGGCCTGCAGGCTCCTTTCTTGGAACTGGCATGGACAGTGCCTAATAAAGGCCTCTTCTTGACCAAACCCAGCAGGCTCCCCTCCTGCACCAGGCCTGGACCATGGCCTTCCGCTGCTGACCCTCCACACTCAACCGTCACAGTGTCTGGACAGCTCCTAGTGCACCCTGGAAGTCTGGGTCCTCTCCTGACTTCAAGGCTCCCCTCCAAGTCCCCCTCAGTCATTGCCACCGGCCAACCTGCCCCTTGGCTGTGAAGCCGGCTCCTCCTGTCATGGGTGGAGCTGTGCTCAGTCTCCCCATCGTTGCCATAGTCCTGAGCACAGTCTTCCCTTGCATTACACAGGTGTCAGAGCCTCTTCCCCTTGGCCACTGTCCCCACCTCTCCTCTACCCTCCGGTAGGCCTTTCCACTCGGATGTCCAGCCATGGGCCAGCAGCTTGTGACCGCGCGTTCCTGAGCGGAGGCGGGGTGCTCATTCCTATGCAGCCTTTTCTCCCCTCCACCTGTCACCTGGTAGATTTATTTCTTGCATCTGTGGCCCTCTTTAGGATTGTAATAAGGGTTTTCTATTCCCCTGTATTCTGGGACCCTGGGCGACTTTTAGGTACCAAAATAGTGGGGGTTTTGTTGGTATTGTGCTATTATTTCAGTGTTTAGAAAGCTCTGAGATCTGATTGCGTCCACATGAAGCACAAGGGCAGAACAAACTCACCTGCACAAAGGTCAGAAATGGGGACCAGGGCTCCTGCAGACCTAGTTTCTCTTCTCTCTCCCCCTCTTTCCCTCCCTCTCTCCCTCTCTCCCTCCCTCTCCCCCCTTTCTCCCTC